>JBBJLR010159274.1:0-25595 GCA_037577145.1 Brachypetersius gabonensis
TGATGTGCTATCTGTCACTGTTAAAATAAACCTACCATTAAAATGATTCTGTTCTGAGACTTTTCATTTCTTTGTCACTGGACAAACTTACAAAATCCGCGAGGGGTCAAATAATTATTTCCTCCACTGTTATAGCCCCCAGTAGAGTATGGGCCTGGCAATTAAGACAACTACTAACTTCGTTTTCATTCAATTTACAAGATCACAGAGAAAAACACAAGGCAGAGAATAAATGACAGTTTTATTACTGACGATGTAAAATTAGCCTGACTGTAAAACATTGTGTCCATGGTAGTGATAGAAAAGAGAAAAGGGTTAATTTTGGTAAACAACACAAAATTAGCTACTGAAAGATAAGAATGTATAAATAAACAAAGAAATAAAATCTAGACTGTGAGGACATTCTTTTCTGCACCTTAACTGAACTGAAAAGCTGATACAGAACATGTAGTTGCTGTTGGACATGTGCCCTTTACCGACATAATTTTAGACCAAAATGTACATTTTTTAAATGAAGCTAACCATCATCTACATCAGTGATCTGCTAATGTATATAGTACATCCTTTACTTGACATAACACATAGTTTTGTCTCTGTGTGACACCACACACTTTCTCTACACTCTAGATGAAATACTGCAACTGCCAGGGAAAAGCTGAACAGCTTGTAGCTGAGAAATTAGAAAAGTTTTACTTTCCAAGAAAATTCACCCTGTGGGTAGATCTTTCATCTGATCAATAGATCTAAACTTTGTATAACTTTGCATATAAACTCACACAACCTGACCTCCATCTGTCAGTTATTATAAGAAAAATAAAACATAATGCTGTTCAGTTCAAAATGTAAGACTATGGTTTTCTTAAACCTTAATCATCCCAGAGTTTAAATTTTAAATACTGAAAGATTACAGTATAACTCTAACACATTTTCTAGTCCAAAATCAGAGCACAGCAAAATCAAAAACCTTCAATTTTATATCCTCAGCTCTTAAAATGACAAACCTTACAAAGATTGTGTCCTACCGAAAACAATCTTACCTAAGAGAGCCTTAAACAGCTGGCTGCCAAAGATAGCCGAAACCTTTCCCACACTTGTTTTTAGAGCCTGCTCCTCGGGGCTAGTCAGACTGGCCTGATACAGCTTCAGTAGCCCTACAGCTCTCTCGGTATCTGTCAAAAAAAAGCAAGAAATTATCTCTTAAAATTGCTGTTCATGTGGGAAAACAATAATGATACAAGCTTGGCCAGGTTTCCCTTGTTCCACTTATAGCCTGAATATTTCAATACAGTCTGAATATAACAGCATTCAATACAGTCACAGTATAAACCTAGGATTCACTGTGACAAAGGGATAAGACTCGTCTCACAGGAGAAAGGGTTCTGATACACGCCCCATCCCCATTTCATATTCTGGGTGTTGGCAAAGGCTTGAACAGTTTAACTAGTGGAAAGTCCCATGTCCAAAAAAACCATGGAACAGTTCAAGATGCTGATCACAGTACCTCAAGGCCAGCGCTCCCCACTTTCAGAAGATGGGAGTGTTGCAGTTAAAGAGGGAGGGGGGGGGGGGGGGGGGGGGGGCTCAGCCCCACTGTGTCTCACTGTCCTTTTCTCCTTACAATGTTAAAAAATGAAAATTGTCAACAGCACATGGACAAATACTTCCTGCTTCCCAAGGGAATTCCCAGCGACTCTGTAAACATTTCAGTATCAGACAAAGTTTCTGAAATCCTTTCTAAACTCGCGAAAGGAAAAAAGTCAGGACGCAGTTTTTACCAACTGACTACAGTTTTCAAAAGTATGTGAACTAAAGTACTTACCGTACTTATGGACCATGGTAAACAATAGTAGCCGGCAGTTTTAAAGTCCAGGAATTCACTGTTTTTACCCTCAAATTGTCTGCCCGTTTCATTTAAGGGCGTGCAGCGCTCCGTTCACACCTCCAGCACTTCAGAGACAGTTCAGTCTTTTCTTGACTCTCTCTGCAGTTTTTCAGAGAGTTTCGTCTCTCCCCGACCTTCTTTTCCAGAGGCAGCTGAGTCTATTCCCCCACGGTCTCAACTCGTTCTCCGTCCTGCTGACACGACACGCGGCCACGGGATGCGCCGTGACCGTTTAATATCCGCGGACGTTGTTCCGAGAGGGAAAGTTCAGCCTCCGTCGTCTCTGCTGTCTACTCGAACTTCATCATGTGGCAAAGTTTTCCCGAAAAGTGGAGGGCGGTTAGGTCCAGCACTCTGGCCGTTTCGGACTACGCGCGACTGGCAGCCTCGGATCAGGGGGCGGCTACAGACAGAACCCTATGACCAGTGTTTTACGGTCTATTACATTTCTTGATGCGGACTCCCAGTCTGTGACCTCAGCTGCTAAAGAAGTGAAAGTGGGGAAGCAGGTAGACTTCTTCTCGAAGCGTCCTCCAGGAGATCAGTAGTCCACAGTTCATTTGAGGACACTGTTTACTAGTCCATGAACGACTCATTCTTTGGAACAAAGTATTTGCATTAAATCAAATCGTGTCACGAGTTGAACCGAATCAAAATTTGTTTCATCTATACATTGAGAAAAATCAAATTGGAATATCATAGTTTAATGTTTGACGCAACGCTAAAGCATCGCGTCGTAACATAATAAAGGAAACTTGAACACCGAAAGCATTTGGTCTCTTTCTGTTTCTTTCTGGGTTTGTGCTTCGTGTGTTTGGTGTCTGACTCCATTGCTAACAGTCTCTTCTCTTTCTGAGTCGAATCTCACTGAACACGAAGGCACTGTTCTGTTCATTTGATGGTTCGAAAGAATCGGTTCGATGAACCGAATAGTTTCTGCCAGACGGAGCTCCAGGATTGGTGGTGATTAAAAGACGAGGGCTCTCCTGCCACCTAGTGGTGGAAATATGGAACGGAACCCAGTCTGATTGGAAAAAATGGTTAATAATTTTGTTTTCATTGCCACTCTTTACATTTCACTTTGACTTCAGATCAGGAAATAATTGTATTTAAAGGTCCCGTTAGGCAGGTTTGTTGAGACGTCACTACCTTTTACGTTCCAGGCTTTGGCTCAGGAGTAAACTGTTTAATTTGAGGTGTGCAGCCAGTTCGAGCCCTTAAAAGCGAAAATAAGCAGTTCTCAGAGACGAGGAGGATAGTATTTACACGCTTTATATATATTTACAACACCAATATTTGCAAGAAACAACATAGAGAAACAGAGATTTGTACAAAGTATTAACAAAACTATCACCAACACAAACTAACAGAGGACAACAGACAACACAGAAGGAATGAAACCAACAAAAGAGTCCCTAAACCTACCTTCCCCAAAACAAAGTGGTGTCTGCCTGAAGTCCTAGGCATTTACCAGCCAGTAAATCAGTGCTATTACTATGACCTTTTTGTTTCGGTTCAAATCGGCTAAGACAGTTTATCTGTGACAGTAGGCATCCGAATTAATAAATAAACCTCAAAATGGTGATTCTTACAGATTCTCAAATATAAGCATGATAGAGGCAATCCCATTCCTTCACATTACATGGAGAGGACATTCATGTAATAAAAGCATTTTCATTTTGGCCAGCAGGTGGTGCATAGACGTTGGGGCAAGATGTGATCATTTTTATTGTAAATTACATTATTTTCTGGATCCTTTTCAGCTCACAGTCTCAGTTAATACATAAAACTACACTGAATCTTAAAAGTTGGCACAGAGCGTATTTTTTCTTCTTACATTTTGCACAGACTTCCCACACTTACCAATCTCTGGGTCTAGCACTTCTATTGCTAAATCGCAGTAAATCAGTCACTGCAGTGCCTTTATGTTCGCTGATGCTGAGCGGATCCGGCCAGTCCAGCACTGCCATTCATCCAAGTGACGCAGCCTGGAACAGAGCATACGGGGAGCAGTTTGTGGGGACGGTACCTTGCTTAAGGTTACCGCAATAATGCACGATGACACAACTGTGATGTGTTTGATCAGCTAGAATGAGAAAGCCGCATATAGAGGAGGTGCTAGAGCTGACAGGCTTGTGCAGAGTCAACAATCTGTCCTAGAATCTGGTTAAAACAAAAGAGATGACTGTTGACTTCAGGAGGGCGCAACATGATCGCTCCCCGCTGAGAACCGGTGAGTCCTCGGTGGGGATCGTCCAGAGCATCAAGTTCCTTGGCGTTCACATCACAGAAAACACTGGCTCCATCACCAAAAGAGCTCAGCAGCATCTCTAATTCCTGCAAACGTTTACATCACACGCAAATCTACCAGCACTGGGGAGGACCCCACCCACCTCTCACACACTCTTCCTCTCTTCCCGTCTGGCAAAAGGTTCAGTAGGGATTAATCACCTGTGTGAACACACTCTGTTTATTACACTTCACATTCCGTCCTGTTGCTGCTGTATTTGCACAATCATGTTTATTGCGTTTTTTTGGACACGGCTCTTAGAATAAATACTGTATTCATCCAAACTGTCTAGTCGAATTGTTGCTCTTGTGTTTTTCCCTTGCTCACTCTTGTTCATCTCTCTTCTGTTCCAAGGTCCTTCGCTGTGTTCTGTGTAGAATTGACAATAAAAACCTACTTGACGTGACTTGATATGATATACACACCGCTTTGAGACAAGAAGAGCAAGCATGAGCTGTGCTGCATCAGCACCATCTTGAAAAACTACGGTTTGGGAAATGCGGGTGGTGTAATCTTTTCAGACAGCCTGCTTGAATGACGACAAACTCAAAGCATGTACTGAATGTACTGTTTGTGAATGGGTTCTAGCAGGTGTAGGATTTTGCTCGATAATCCACCTCCAGTTGTTGACAGATGACTGTGCTGCTCACTATGGTTCACATCACATCACTAAGTTTGCATACGACATAGCAGTAGAGGGTTTCGTCACCAATACGCCAAGTCCGTGTACAGAGGAGGTAAAACTCCTGGTGGACTTGGTGGCAAAATAACAGTCTGTCTCTTAATGTTCAGAAGACTGAAGTGATGGTTCTTCACTTTCAGAAGAGCTTGGCGACCCACTGTACATCAGCGTAACTGCTGTTGAGACAGTCAGCAGTGTGAAGGTCCTGGGTGTGCACATGGCCTTTCCTGGAACCTGAACACCACCACTATCACAAAGAAAGCCCAACAACGCCCCCAACTCCTTTGCAAGCTGAAGAAGGCCAGCCATTCTCCTACCATCCTTACGTCATTCGACCAGGGAACCATAGAGAGTTCTCTGCTGCTACTTCACTGTCTGATATGGTGCACCACCACTGAAAAGAAGTTCCTCCAGTAGATAGTGAGAACAGTGGAGAGAGTGGCTGGGGTCCCTCTTCCAGCCATCTCCCACCTCTACAAAAAACACACCAGCCACTGGAACCTTCACTGGTCTCACGATTCGATTCAATTTGATTCGATATCTCGATGCATCCCATCGATTGTCTACATTACTTCACATCAAGGCCGATTCTAGACAGGCATATATGAGGGGGCAAACAGCAACGTGAAGGGGGCACATGGTGGCGACGGAGGCGGGAAAGGGGTGGGGTGGATATAGTGGTGGGGGTGCTCTGGATAACTGTCTTTGTCGTGTAATTTTTATTTGCACTTTGTCAGGCCTCGACCCTAAGACCTGTCCAACCTGGGTGTCCCGCCTGAAGGCTAAACTTCTGCTGGTGTAGCTCTTAGGGTCACTGAGGCACGCAAACCCCCCTGACCACCAACAGGTAGCAATAACTCAAGGGGAAAACTGAAAACTAAAACAACAAAAAATGAAATGAAATATTCCTCATCAGATTAAAACAACTAAAACATGACTTTTACATGAACTGGATTTACTATCAAATCTATTCAAACCCAATCATAACACTTCTCTCTATTGCCAATATTAACAAATCTAAAAAGGGTAGGTCAAGTCATATAAAAAAATAAGTTCACCAAGTCTTGAAAAATCAAACAGAAAAATCGAATTAAAAATCGCTGTGATTACATCAGTATATGAAAAAGTTGAGGGCGGAGCTGAAAGCTGGGCGGGGCTTTGGGGCGGAGTCTGCCAGACCCGTGTCCTCCAGTCGGCTCCAGTGATGCTTGAGGGATCGAGAAAGAAACGCTTCTCTACCACAGACTGAAACTGTGAGAAGAACAACGGACTAGTCCCCCATGGACTGTACAAATATAGATGTATTTTTGGATGTTGTTAATTATTTCACGAGTCGCTACGACAGCCCCGCTTTACATGATGTTTTCAGATACGAGCTCAGAGATGTAAGCTCCCGTTTTTATATTTAACCAAAACGGAAAATATAAACAATGTTTGGTTTGAGAGTGGACCTTTCTGCAGTGACCACATCTTTGGTTGTGGGGGAAACCTTTTTTCTGTGACATGCTTTACACATGTTTGGCTGGCGGGGGTGAGTAACGCCAGTGAGTCGAGAGTCACCGCTATCCGGAGAAGCGCTGAACTCAGATCAGGCCGCCACAGTCATAACCAGGGCCACTTTTTAACTCGATTTTTAACGCCGCCAGAAAATCAAGCAATGCCATTATGATATATTCGATTATGTTCGGACACTGAATCGATAGAGAATCATCCACGTCTGCATCGCGATTCATCGGTTATGCGATTAATTCCACAGTATCACAACTGTAACTGTCAGACACTGCAAGAGCTTCTTTCCCCAAGCAGGCAGGGCCCTTAACTCACTCTCACCAAAGGACTGTTAAACTCGACCATACAAAACACCGCTTGCAGACACAAAATACTGGAATGGACTTTAACACAAAATGCACATTTATTGTATATTTGCACATTTGCTCAAACATATTGTACCTCATGCTTCTACATCTGTATGCCAACAGTTTCCCCACCAGAACTTCAATTCTGCTGTTTTGATCACCAGCAGCACATGCCACTTTACCACAACTGCACACTTGCACTTTGTATTGTCCCTGTCCTGTTAACATTTAAACTAAACTAACATTTAGTTAGATTTATATTTGTGTATATTTATTGCTCTATATTTTTGTATTTTTGATATTCGGTATAAATGCACCATGAAGGCCTGTGTGGGACGGCATTCCAATACACTGTTGTCCTGACAGGAAATAAATCTTGAGTCTTGCATCTCCCTTCCTGAATACTTCTCACAAAAATATTTATCTTCACCTAAATATTAAGACCACAAAATGATATTTTTTGTTGTATGGAAAGTACATGAATTCCTTACCATCCACAAGAGGTCAGAGTAATCTCATTATAAGGAAGTAGAGTTTTTTTATTGCAGGATCCGTTTTTTATGCAAAATCCATTTCTTCTGAGGTTATTGTCATGAGTATCGGTCCTGGTGCTTTGTCCTTACTATGAGGTGGAGAAACCTTCAACGTCATCTACTGCAGAATATAAAACTGACTACGAAAGTTGTGCAACACAAAGGCACTTTTCAGAAAGGACAATGCATTTATTCATCTTCATTTATTTACACAGTGTTAATACAATCCTGTAGCAAAGATGTGATCATGTTTCATAAGGCAATCCAAAAAGATCATACAGAACAAAGATCTAAAACAGAACACATTCAAACTCAGATATACAGAAACAGGCCATTCATGCATATTCTGTAAAAGTCTGGCGCTCCTCTTTTCTAAGTGGACACATTCAGAATAACGACTGACTTTTTTAGCACTAAAATCGTGTAAATGCATATTGAACATAACACACACTGGCCTAAAGAGAAAGAGAAAGAGAAAGAGAAAGAGAAAGAGAAAGAGAAAGAGAAAGTCAGTTCCCTCTCAGTACAGCTCATAATGCCACAGTAGGTTTGCATTCATCTAGACCAGTGGTTCCCAACCTGGGGTCCGGATCCCCCTTAGGGGGCGCTAGAGATTGCAGGGGGTGCATGAAATTTTGTCTGCGCTGAGGTTACCTTTTTATATTTCTACACATTAAATTCATAAAATCCCAATATCTGAGAAACATAAATGTGTAAGAGTATAAGAACAAAAACCTACAATCGCTGTTTATTTTTTGCAAAAAAAGTTTTTTTTCATTCTTTTTGTGTCTATGCGGGTAGGAGTTGGGGTTGTGGGGGCCTGGCTTGTCTTGCACAGAGGCAAGTGGGGGTTCAAGGAAGAAAGGTTGGGAACCCCTGATCTAGACTGAATCACTATCATCATCAAGTGCTAGTCACACTGTAGCCTGAGGGATTTTTATCATCTAAAGCTAAGCAGCTTATGGAAAATGGACATTTTTTCTTTCTACTGTTGTATAAATGAACAGGAGCTCATAACAGTCCTTTAGGCTTTGAAGGCAGGGAAAGAAAACAGGTATCTGAATGATTTTCAGCCCTCAGTGTGTGAGAGCAGCTGCTGGTCCTGACACTGTAACACCGTTTCTCTTCTTTACTCCACAAACGCAAAAGAGACAAAGCAGTGATGTCAGCAGCGAGCAAATAACTTTACACATGTCTGTTGCCCAATTATGAAAGCTGAGTATTTAATGAATAGTTTTAATAAGACAATAATCCTTAAAAGCTTCAGTGTGGTGGTTAAAATCTCCAGACACTAATGTAGTAGAAACATGTGCAGCTTTCATTAGAAGCGTCTGCTAGTCAAAGTGCTGGAGAAACAAAATCAGCATCAAACGTTCAGAAAGAAATGGCTCAGAGATTCGCAAATTCACATCAAAAGCAGTGAAGCATCTGCACAGAGATCTAAGCATGGTTTTGCTCTATTGGCACTGATGTGTCCCAGTTTGCATGACTGTCTCTTCCCCAGTTTAACAAAACAAAGACTATTCACAGTAAGTCCATGCATAATTGTATGCAAATGATGTTAGTTTACAAATGATCGTTTAAAAAAATCATTTACAAATGATGTTAGTAATGATACTGTATATCTGAGTACTTGTGTTTTGGAGTTTTGCAAACCCTTTATAAAAAACATCTATTATAAAAGTAATCTGTAATACAATCTAAAATAAAATCTGAGTAAAGTTAACTTTTAAATGTTTTCTAAAAAAAAGAAACAAGTTTATAACACAAACCTCACGACGGACATTGTGGAGTGCACTAACGGACGTTATGCAAATGAATCAGGATAATGAAACTCTAAACAAACTTTTGATGGTTTCTCACTCATGGGTTAGGCTCATGGAGTCATTTGTTATGTCGGTAGTGATTCACCTTAAAAATGCAGTTAGGATTAAGCCAGGTGTTGGAAACCAGCCCTTAAGACACATGCAAAGATAATGTGGTGCACAAGACCTGCTGGAAGTAAACATTTTAATTTTACTTTGAATATCTCCCTGAGCAGCCGCTGTATCAAGATCAAAAGGATCAAACAGTTCTAACATTTTCTAAAAAATCTTTAGGAAACCTTTTCATTGCAGCTTCACATTACTGTTTTAAATACTGGGCCCAAACATAACAACGGCTGGGATCCTGTACGCTTTTTCAACAGTTTCTGAGGAATTTAAAGCCTTTTTAACAGTAAAAGGTAGAAAATAAATCTATTCAAATAATGAATGAAATAAGCCTTTAGATCTAATCAGGTTGTAAGAAGGGGGAAAGTTCTTTGTGAGTCCAGGAGGAAAATTTGGTTCCTTGCTCTGCATTTCCTGCACACAAAGAAACAACAACATACTGGCTGAAAAAACCCCACACACACGCTTCATCACTACAGCTTTCATACAGCAGCATTGCTACAACACCTACAGCCCTCCAGGAATGTCTAAAAATGTAAGAGCGAATTGGATTCGATTCATGATCAGAGATGAGGAGATTATCACAAATGCATCATTTTTTTTCTCTCACATAAAACAGCAAGAAATATTAATAGTAACTTTCATCTCATTTCAAGTATTTTTTGTCAACATAAATCAACAAATCCAGAGTTCAACACCAGAAAGTCAACACAGCTTCTACATACCTTTGGTTTTCCCATGAGAGCACCATTTACTAAAAGAGTAGATGTAAAGTGCATAAGTGTATTGGTTTTAACGCTATAAGACAACTGGGCTTGGTTACGTTTGTTCTTACCTTTGCAAGAGAAACAGTATCACCATCAAAATCAGTGACACTAGGTCAGCCGTGATCCATATAATAAGATACACACGACGTGACTGGGAAATAAAACACACACACACACACACACACACACACACACACAGAAGAACAGTTTCAGTAACTTATTTAATTTGTAAATAACTTGTTATAAGTAAACTGTTATTTTATATAACTTTGTATGTAATATGAAAAATATGCCATTTTTAACTTAAACATCTGTTAAAAAACTTTTTATTTTGGAAAAAGTACCTCATGATTAACATTAACACTTCGTTTGCAAAGGTGTTGAGTAATCATCAGTGATGGGAATAACGGCGCTATAAATAAACGGCGTTAGTAACGGCGATACTTTTTTCAGTAACTAGTAATCAAACAAATGACTGTTTCCCCGTTACACCGCCGTTACACCGCCGTTACATCGCCGTTACACCGCCGTTACATCGCCGTTACACCGCCGTTACACCGCCATTACACCGCCGTTACACCGCTGTTACACCGCTGTTACACCGCTGTTACACTGCCGTTACATCGCCATTACACCGCCGTTACACCGCCGTTACACCGCCGTTACACCGCTGTTACACCGCCGTTACAGCGCCGTTACACCGCTGTTACACTGCCGTTACACCGCCGTTATCGTTACTGACAGTAAAATGCGCGTTACTACAATTGAGAACACTGAAGCGGTTTTCATGCGAACAGCGTCTCTCTCTTTCTCTGGGGTGTGTGTGTGTGTGTGTGTGTGTGTGTGTGTGTGTGTGTGTGTGTGTGTGTGTTCAGGGCCGGGGTGGAACCAGTGATGATGATTGGTGTGTCTGTAAACACGTGGTGTAACTGAGAACGTGGTGATTGGCTTAGAGCCAGTAAATTTCTGTTTGCCAATCAGAGGCAGAGTAGTGCGGGTGTTCACACACATGCTCAGTCGCACACACACCAACACACACACGGTCAGTCACACACACACCAACACACGCGCGGTCAGTCGCACACACACCAACACACACACACGGTCAGTCGCACACACACCAACACACACATGATCAGTCACACACACACCAACACACACATGATCAGTCACACACACCAACACACGCGCGGTCAGTCGCACACACACCAACACACACACACGGTCAGTCACACACACACCAACACACACATGGTCAGTCGCACACACACCAACACACACGCGGTCAGTCGCACACACACCAGCATCAAGGAGTCGCAACGATGGCAGTCCAACAAGTTCAACGGTAGCTTTTGCAAACTGGAAGTATAAGCACTACTGTTCCCTGCTGAGGTGAAAGGCAGAAAAGTTGAATTTGATAGTTGCTTCTCACGTCGTCCCACAACAACATTAAAATAGTGTAGATTAGTGAACAATGTTTTATATTTATTTTATAGTTGTGTTAAATGAGATTTTTTTAAGTAATGCAATAGTTACTTTGCTGGTAATTAGTTACTTTTATAATGATGTAACTCAGTTAGTAACTCAGTCAATGTAATAATCAGAACATTGATCCACTTGTGTGAAGATTTGCTTAAATTAGGGATGCACCGAAATGATTTTTTTTTTTGGCCAAAACTGAAAACCGAAAATGAGGAAACACTTGGCTGGAAACCGAAATCAAAACACTGAAAGAAATTATTATCATTAAATTATTAAAAGAATAAATCTTTTACAAAACTATGAAAATATTTACTTAGCATTCAAACAATGCACAATATAAACTAAAATTTTAAATAAAATATTTTACTTGGCCCCACTCATGAATAGCCTAAAAGCAAGAAATATTATACCTACAAGCAAGAAATCATAAAACCAGTGAATTCAAGTGCATTTTAATATTCTGAAAGAAGTGCCTGAACACAGTGTGTTCAGAACAAGTGCTTTAAAAACTGCTGAAAGATAAACAACATTCTCTGTAGGCCTTTAACAGAATAGTGTATTAAACTGATAGCCCATATATGAACTGTAATCACTGGAAAACTTTCTTGAATTTTCAGAAACACAGATGGAGTGGGGCGGGGGGCTCGAATGGATGCACCCCTCTAGAAATTTCAGCATTGCTCTCTTTACAAACGGCTTTCTGCGTGTCTTTCTTAGAGAAAGTTGGAATTGACACTAATCCATCTGGAGCTGCAGGTTGCGGTTGTTGATTGCGTCATCACTGTTTCGGTTGCACTAGAAAAACGAAAATGCTTTTTTTTTGCAAGCTTAAATGCTTTTATGCAATTTCAGACATGCCCCTCTGTCCTTTATTGCGTGTAGTGTATGAATGAGGATAAGTTGTTTATTGTTCTCTCTGTAACAGTTGTTCTTCCCACCTAAGTGTCACTCTCTTCAAGACACTGCTAACTTCCTTGTCATTAAGTTGTGAAATATTGCATGGCACACCTGCCAGGAAAAGATTAGTCGAGGTTAGGTGAACTTTCTACTCGCATATTTTCAAACCAGCTGTACTGATAGTGCTGGCTCAGTCGCTTTTTCGGTTTGAGTGTGAATCCTCCCAAACAATATCTATATAAAAACACACCTAATGCTAAAGGCATCCAATTTTTTTTTTCAAAACATTGGTTTATACTTATAGATAACTACTTATTTATTCGAATTCATAGAATCAAACTGAAAAGAAATGAGTGGAAATTTGAAGTGGAAATATGCAATATACCTTAATACAGCACATTACAATATAAAGTACTGCAGACTAAGCAGTACTTTACAATATTAGCATAAAATATGCATGGTATGAATGTATAGTTCTGAGGAAAAACTTTAACTCTTACATTATCCTTACAGTATATGGATGTTCTTTAAAGTTCTTTATTCTAACAGGTCTCAGTTACTAGAATAGGCTTAAAAGTGGCTCTTCTCTGGCATCACTCCACAGAACCATTGAGCAACTTTATTTTTAAAAGCGCAGACTACTCTTTTGTAGTTAACAAACAGAAGAGCACATCAGCATTAATCTGAACGAGTTATGGTGCCGAAAGAAAAAGGGATGAACTCACGAAGTGCCAGTCAGGCTGTGACATGTCTTTCAGGATGTGGCAGGTGTTAGTGGTCACTGAGCTAACGCCCGAGCACCACAACAAGGAGAAGAGCCAGCGCTCGTTCACCACCCACAGGTTGACCCTCACATTTCTGTCCCGCAGGGATCTGCCTCAAACACACAAAATAACATGCAAACACATTTTCACACATAGACACGAAGAACTGGACTAGCTGAAGCTCTTCCAAACCCTCTGAGGCCTGAGATATAATATCACAAAGACAAGCAGATCTGTCTGGTATTCAAACATGCAATGACTTGTAACAGAAAATAAAGGATTTACGGTGGTGTAAAATTCAAATGAGAATATGTTCAAAACATCATGCCATTTAGACGCTTGACTCTGCAACATGAAACGTGATGTAGTAATTTGCCAGTGTGATCACTCACTGTACCATATATCAGCACTCCATATTTAACAGGACAGTAGAACAGACTCATTGTCATTAATATTTTCAGTCCCATTTACCCTGAGGGTGTAAGACTACACTGCATCTGAGGCCAGCTTTCGACAGAGTGAGCATTCATGTCTCTGCACGTCATATGGAGGGTGAAAAAGACTCTGACACACACCTGATCTCCTCAGCACTCAGATCACTGTACTTCATATTTAAAAATGTTCCATTATCCTTTTCCATTTCGGACACATTGCTGTAGACCTGGAGGAACTTGGGAGCACGCTCCTTAACATCGTTTCTACAAGTTGAACTGAGCCACCATATCTGTGAGAAATACAAAATACAGAGCAAATCTGACATCCTCATAAAGAACTACCACCTGAAACTACCACGAATATGGCGACAGATACGTGGAACATAGTTTTACAACAGTTCCAAGAGAAGGTTTGGGCCAAAAACATATTTTAAAATCCATTCACGGTAGAGAGAGACATGAATGGTGTTGAAAGGACCTAACCATTATTAAAATGACACAAAAGACAGAAGCCATGTGGGTTCACTTTTTAAAATCATTGTTGATATATGGCTATATTTGCAAAGTAGACATTATGACTGTTGGCTCCCATCAAAGGGGCCCATGGTAGTCATGCGTGAACACACACAGCACAGCACCCAGTTAGAACAATGTGAAATTCTTTCTCTGCATTTAACCCATTCACCGCTCTTGGTTGTTTGTTGCTAAGGTTTTATTTCTCAAAAAGCAGCAGAATTGAACTAACCAGGTCCTGCGAGATTCCAGAATCCAGGATAGTCGTCACCGTATTTTGGTTGTCGGTGCAGGTTTGATTCTGGATCTTCATGTCAAAGATGACAGAGATGTTGTCTTCCTTGGCAAGGTGCAAGATTTCAGAGAGTAGCGGCACTTTCTGCTTTCGAGCACGTGCCTTCTCACCCTCTGACAGCGAGGACACTGACCAAAAAGGGTCCATCTGCATGAACAACAGATAATGCATGGTTTTATTGAGAATAAACTGCTATGGTGTAGCACAACAAAGCAGAATCTCTGACGCGCTCTTTAACCTCCAGAAACCATTCGCCTGCGTTTAAGGTCTGCAAGTCTTCCACGGTGAAGTTATGGCTCTTGCTGTTTGCTCGATCTGGGAACACCTTCCTCACGTTAGTGGTTCTCCTCAGGTCATCGTCATGCACGAGAAAAGGCGTCCCATTACTGCTTAAAAGAGAAAGAGGTATTACACAACATTACTGAGCATTAGTTTTTACTGTTATATGACAGAGAGTCTGAGAAAGGTGCAATACAAATAAAACACTGTTATAGTATTATTAATATTATTAATATTATTATTATTACTAGACCATACCTGAGCTGTACATCTGTCTCGAAGGCTGTGACATTGCACTCCATACTCTTTTCAAATGACATCATGGTGTTCTCTGGAGCCAACTGACCGTTATGTGTTAAAGACATAGAAAAATAATTACCTTCCATCAATGACTCTTCTATCCTTTCCCTAAGTACCTTTTTCCATCTTCTCTACCCTCGTTTCACACATCTAGGTCTATTTAAATCACCCAGAACAAAGAATATTGTAAGGATTACATGTCTTAGTCATAAAAATTGCTCTTATGGATCTAATTGAATCTGAAGAGCCTTAGGGATCAAACAGCATTTTGACTTTTTAGTCTAAGACTTACTTTAGATACATTGACATGAGTACAATCCGGGCATGATGCCATACTGGATAAATGAAAGAACCACAGATGATTAATTCTGTGCTGTCAAGCTGACACAGGTTAAAAGAATCAAGCTGTAACAATCAGACTGAAACATTAGTACACAGTTCAGTAGGAGCACTGTCAGTTAGGACAGGATGTAGGTGTAAAATAACAGGTGACTGTAAAGCTGGCTCTGAAAACACGGCACTCACCACAGGTGCGCCACGGTGTCCGACGAGGGCAGGTTTTGGGGGCAGTTCGTCAGTAATACACGGAGAACTAATCAATAAAGGACTGAGGAAAACCACAGCAGAAACTGCCCCCAACGCTGCCCCTATAAGGACCTTAGAAACTGCAGAAACACAAACGATGGCTTGTTTTCAGTATTGGTCAACAAACGATGCACATAGAGTTGTCAAATGTTAGTCCCGAGTTCTTGTTCAAATTGGAGCACATCTTACAGGCTGTGACACACGACCCTCAAAGAAACAAAGAAATCTCATGAACCTTAAATTTGATCTGGGAGACAGTTTGGAAGAAACAGAAAAAAGAAAAAGGCATGTCCTCCTTTTTACTGTTCATTCCAATATCGAGTTTCTTTTTATATCAGACACTGTCAGTTTACAGTTAAGCAGAAGGGAAGAACTGACCAGCACTCTGAGCTCTGAGGTAACTCTGAAACACAAGCCAACTGATCATGGTAAGGGCCACCACCGCCCCCAGCTGCAGGAACGGCGCTGTGGCCTATCAGACAAACAGTTTCAGTCACACAGCATGTTGAGACACATTTTTACATAAAATACATGTTATTTTAAAAGGGTTTAGGGTTTATACCTGCAGTGACAGACGAACTGTGCTCCATTCTTGTGTCCAGTTGGAACTTATTGCAGCTAGGCCAAGAATAACTATAACCAGGCCCAAAACCAGCAGTATCTGCCAAAAAAGAAAGCAACATTAACTAAGCAAGTCAAAAAACACTTGGTGCTGCCCAACCCAGTCAACCACATGCTAGGAGCATGAAAAGAGCAAAAAATGTATGCTGCAAAAATGATACCCTGATGGACATCATCTAAAAACAATATCTAATATTATGTTGCGATATTATAAATGTGATATAGTATCACATTTATAATATCGCAACATAATATTAGATATTGTTTTTAGATGAATTATGTTACTTACTTGTAGAACTACAAAAGTATTTTTAAGTCATATACGTAGTGGACTTGATTCCTTCTATTGGAAGTTATATTGCTTGTTTAAATCAACATTTAGAAAGAAGCTGGATCACTATAATGTTCTGACAGCAATCTCGTAATGTAGGGAACAACAATCACACGTCTGCTAGTTTAGTTTTATCTAGAGCAATTTTTCCCATATCAGTTTCTAGAGACGCCACTAAGTTTTTAAGCTGGAAGGAGAACCCCAAGAACGGATTTGAGAAACTCTACCGTAGATGAAACAAACTAAATGAACATTCACCAGATATATTTAGGTTCTAACCAACAATAGATTTCAACATTAAATGAATCAGATTGTCTGACATATTTGCAATACCTTATGCAGCCAGTGTAAATCCAAAGGTTCTTTAATGGCAAACTGGAACAGTGAAAAGAGCTGAAACGACCATAAAAGTCCAGTCAAATCAACGCTGTCAGTGACAATACTGGTAGTGTAACTTTTTTTCAGTCCTTTCTCCACTCTCACCAATAGCAGGAGGCAGTATGTGGCCAATACTGCAGACACGATGAGAACACACATGAACCAGTTCACCCATAGACTGAGCACTGAGAAAGCCTTCCTTTTAAAGCAAAGTCATAAAAGTACAACAAAATCAGTTTTTTCCAGGTTTATCCAAAGCATTTAATAACACAGTATTCAGTTTTGTGTCCTCACCAGTTGACATCACTGTGGTCATTGTAAGCAACAAAACAGATGTACATCCATCCAAGCACCAGAATGGACACCACTGAGAGAAACACGAACCAGCAGCATGCGTACTATAGGATGTTGAAAGAGACCAAAGATGAAAGAGAAAACTGCAAGTTTCTACTTGTACTTTCATTTGGGATAATCATTCAGGTACAACAAACACGTCAATCTGTTATCGTGTGGATTCATTAAACTGATGCATTAAAATCTTTCACAGGTAAGAGACTGTGTGACCAAAAGACCAAAATACATTAAAGGTAGGGCTGCACGATATCAGGAAAATATGCGATATGCGATAATGTAGCTGAGTGTTGCCATGGCGATGTCACATGCGATAAGTGAGTAAAAACTTAGCCTTTATAGTGTTATTGATGTTCTGCTTTGGATTTGCTGGTAATAAAGACTCCAGACACTGACTAGTCTATGCAGAAAAAAAACATGAAATCCAATATTTCCATTCCAACATGTTTTTTTAAAGAATTTACTGCCTCCCATAAAAAAAAATTCTGAAATTTTTTTTTAAATTATAGTAAGTTCTTAGCCAGAAAAAAATAGCAAAAGGAACAATCTATAACAGCAGCACAGAAGACGTCCAGTGATATTTTTGCCCTCTTCTCTGTGGCTCTGAGTGAAGAGTTTTGGAAAAACACCATTTATCGCAGATCTTTCACGATATGGATATTTTTTCGCGATGTGGCTATTTTTCGCGATATGGATATTGCGCATGTTGACATCGCGATGACGGTAAATTTGCGAAATATTGTGCAGCCCTAATTAAAGGTATCAAATAAATGAATAGAACAGTACAATTACTATATAGACCAGTACAAAACATGGTATAGTTTCTCATATAGTTAACATTCATTAAATGATATCTGTGCTTGAAGAAAGCTTTGAGGACTAACAGCCCCCTGCCTGCTGTTTTGATGTGTGTTAGTTTACTGGCTTGTGGCTCTACTCCTTCATAATACCTGCAGTTTGCATGTGAGAAAGCCACACTTGTCCAGTCATGTAAAAACATTACACTTCCTCCAAGGGTGAGCTCTGAGAAAGGTAAATGTAACCCAAAACCCCTTTACCTTCCTCTGGCTGCTAATGGACTGAATGATGGACTGAGACAGGAGGCACACGATGCCTAAAGAGCGTGGAAGACACACCACCTCCAGCCTGGAGAGCTGCTAAGGATATCAAAGAGGTCCATTCCACACAAAGTTTTGGAAATCTCTGAATACGTTCCTAATTAGTACCAATATACATAAGAGATTATCTCCGCTCCAGTAATCAGGCTCCCAATTAACATCATTCTCAACATGGCTAACGCATCCAAGAACACATTTCGGGGAGAGGAGAACAGAGTTGTGTTCAAGAAACAACAGAGTTCTGCTCTACTTCAGCTGCTCTGTGTCAGTTGCAGTAATGATCTAAGCTTTATCACCCAACATCTAATACCTCTACTGCACACACACCTCTACTGGAGTTTCTTTCTTCAAAACTAACCAAGACAGAGATTGTCTAAATGAAATCAGTTAAATCAGTGAAGTTATTGATGTCCAGTGCAGACACAGATGTGACAGGGGACACTTACCCTTCGCCTGTCCTCCCTCGACTGCTTCCAGTAGCAGCTGTAAAAACCCCTGGTGCAAATTCGGAGGACACTTTCCGTGGAGCGCATTGCGTCCTTCACAGTGAGATGAAATCACATTCACAGAAAAAGCAAGTTGGTTGGGGTTTTTTCTGTGAGTGTAGATGAAATATGACTCAGGAAACTAAACCTGTTAGACCCCAAAAAACCCCCCCCCCACCCAAACTGCAGTTCCACAAAGGTTTATCAAGCCAGGACTAGTCGGCTGGTGTGACTCCATGCAGGAAAGGTCTTCTAGTGCACACATTCACTTCAAACTCACCCACATTATCTCTTTACTTTGTACTTAGGTTACATCAGAATAAACGAATGCTAGATATTAATGCGGATCAATGTTCTTGTGCCAATCGCACCTGGTGTCATTTTAAAAATGTCACAAATTATTGGGAAGATTTCAGGCAACAACTAGCAGCACTGATATTTTTACGTTATTAATTTAATTCTCTTAATGAAAATATCTTTACATTGTAAGACTTTTTACATTGTTACAATGTTCATAACTATAAAATACAGTTTTAGTTTTATAAAGTTTTAACAAAAACAAAAAACGGTTAACAAAAAACCTTTCCAAATGATTTAAAAACGTCATTTTAACCGTGTGGGAATGTTTTCCACCTGCTGTGCCGGCTGTTGCGAAACAAAGTGATTGCGTGGCTGAGCTTTCTAACTGTGAGAAATGTGCTTTATCTACTTTGACAAAACATTACCTGTGACTGGGTAATACATTTGATACCTTTAAATACATGTTTAAAACATGTAAAATAGTAACACCAGGCAACAAAAATTTGTTTCATTACATTTTGTAGTGTTTGTTATATAAGCTCAGCGCTGATTTCGGTGGTAACAGTTATTTTCATGTAGCTTCAAGGGTTTAGTTAGAAACGTAATTTTTAGAAAAAAGTACACTTGGCGGCTCGGCTGACGCTCTTTTGTTACGTATAACTTTTTGCATGTTAATACGTTGTTTGTTTGTTGTACATGTAGATAACAGGGTAGATAACAGGGGCGCCAACACATGCATCAGTGAGGCCACGTCCACACGTACGCGGGTATTTCAGAAAATTGAGGTTTTTCTGTGCGTTTTGGCCTTTCAAACGTAAATGCCGTTTTGGGTCGAAAACGAAGGTTTTGAAAAACAGACTGTGGGCCACTCTGGTTACGTCACAGTATGGACCGTGTTTACATTAGGTTTTCATCTACAATGCCCGACGTTTTGCAAAGTACTACTGCTCTGAACCTTATGGAGTTCTGACCTTTTTATATTAGACGCGTCGAAATTAATGCGTTTACCGATCAATTAATCACAAAAAAATGCTGATGAATTGCACGTGACTTTAACTCGATCCAGTGCTCCGTCTAAACATTCTACCCACTGAGATGTGCTTCCATGCCCTTCTGCACAGTCCTGGGACTCTGAGCTATCTAGCATTGGGGAAGCGTCTTATCTTGCATTCGTGTCACTGGTTTGGTGATTAATATCTTAAAAGCTCTTTTAATATGAGTGTATGTCGCTACTCTGGGATCTGTGTCTTAGCCGTCGTTACAGAAACAATTTCCTCTAGGATCAGTAAAGTTTTCCGATTCTAAAATGACGTTTCCAGCCATCTGTCTGAAGCTGGAAAACATCAGCACTGTCCAGAAATGACCACTAGCTGTTAGCATGGCATGCTTCACGGTAGCATTTCTCAGTGTTAGAGGCTAACTGTACAAACTGGCTCTGTGCACCACTAAAGGTCTGTTTATCTATCTATTCTTCTCGTATTTAAATTAAATATATTTTTATCTGATTATACATATTATTGCCTATTTCATATCATTAGTGTCATGAACTGTATAAACGTAAAGTAGCTTTTTCCAACAAGGCAACACTGAGTGTGTCTGAAATCGCGCACTTTTAGTTAATACGTTAATAAAATTATTTTACTAAATCTCACTGACGCTAGTACGCGATTTCGGACCAGTCTCTGGTTACGACATCCCCCTCCTCCAAGGCTTCTGATTGGTCACCAAAGCTATACAGTTTAAGGTTATATCACCACCTGCTGCCTTGGCGTGCTTTAGTTAGTGTTTAATGGATTTCATGTGGATGGAGATTTTTTGAAAACAAGCTCGTGTGGAAGTTTTTGGGTTTTTTTACGAAAACGGAAAATCTTCGTTTTCAGGAAGACCCGTGTACGTGTGGCCTGAGACTAATAAGAAAATAATAGTAGAATTACAACAACCTTATAATGAAAAATATACAAACAATTTATTTTATCTCTAGAACCATTGAAGGCAGAAAAAACTGATATGATTTTCTGAATCATCGTGTAAAACTTGACCAAGAAACATCAAAGATTGCAATCAAACAGACCTTTCATAAAAATGTGATACCCAGTGTAATGAGTGCCAGTTTTGTTTCTAAAGTTATTTTTGTTTAATTTCTTCTAATAAAATGAAACAGATTGATTAAATCTGTAGAAAAAAAGTTAACAATTAATTAACAAACATTTTCATCAATAATTTCCTGACGGAATTAACACTGTCAAGTAGCAAATATGGCAGAGGGGAAGGAATTTCCTGAAGTCCTCAGGAACATTATTAAACAACACTCAAATGAAAAGCTACAGAGCAAAGACAAACTTCCGTGAGACTGAAACTAGCAGTCCCTAAAAACAGTAGTGGGACCTGAAAGAAAGTCTAGGAACTGTTACACAAAACTCATAAACTGTCTCTGTTTTCACACCCCTCACAAAACACAGCTGCAAAAAATCCTGAGGTTTAAGAGCTTTTTTGGAAGAGTGAGTCAATCAGTGCCTCTTCAAATCTGTAAATGTCATATACATTTTTATTAGACAGTGCAGTCTACGTATTCTTCCTCAATTAATTTAGCTTTATATACAGTACTGTGCAAAAGTCTTGACCCAGCCCTTTTTTCATATTCTCATTTCCTTTCCTTCCAAAGAGTGAGAACGTATTTTTGGTGAAGTCTTGAGGAATAGCTGTTGAAGGACCTCATTTTCAAGTCCCTGTAGCTGAGCAATGTTTTTGTTCACACAGTAACCTACGTATGAACCATTCAAGCATAACAAAGCCATCTAACTTGAGGCATGAACCAGAGAAGAAACAGGTGCCAATAATTCCAGGCCATTGATTAGTGTACTATTAATAAGACAAAGCTTTACAGGTGGGAAATTTGCATAGTCAAATAAAAATACAAATGTTCACTATATAATTCAGGAATATAAAAATAGGCTAAAATAAAAATACATGCATGGTGTATTGTAAAAATGTATACTATTCAATATGCCACATCTAAGACAGTTTGCAGGGAAAAACATTACTGCTCAAAGACACTTGCACAGTACTGTATATCTATACATTTACTTACCCAGAGGAAGAGCCTTTTATTGTCACATCGGAAATAAATCTGTTTCTTTTATGAAAATAACTGAAGTCTGACATGTTTCTCCTAACCCCGCCCCCCAGCTCCCCCACCCACAAACCCAGGACAAATAAGGAGCAAAAGAAAAACGCAATTTAATTCTAAAGTCAAGCTGCAGATTTAGCACAGGCCCGTTCATTAGTTACGTTTTCTTTTGGATCTTATGGCTCTTCTCAAGATAGGACTACTTGAGACAAATAAAGATCAGTGCAGTGGGAGAAAAGAAAATGCATTTTAAGATCTTAAATTGGGATCAGGCTGAGATTAGAGAAGGGATGTTTCTCAGGAGTATGAGAAACTTGTCAAAATTGATGTTAAACTGAGCTCAGTATGTCTCAAAAGAATAGATTGGACAAAGAACAGAATATGCCAAAACTACGCAACAACCGGCCAACACCAAGAGCAATAATAGTGAAATTAAATTACAGGGTAACCTTGTCTTTTATATATTATCACACTAATTTCATATCAGATTCTTAACACCTTACATCTTACGGAGACTTGGACCTGATGAGATAGTTGCTCTAAATGAGGCCACCCTCACAAGCTCAAGTATTAACTAAAAACCTATACATCCTTTGAAACGCCCTTCCTTTCTTAACACGAGATAACTTGAAAATGGGGGTGAGGGGTTAAAACACAGGAGGCGAGACACAGAGCCGGCTTCTTCTTCCGCCTTGTATGGTGGTTGACAACTGTTCGGTGTATTCCCGCCACCAGCCCAGCGGTTCTAAAAAAAAAAGCCGGATGATATTTGCAATTTCCACATTATTGTGGAAACTTCCGCGTAAAATGATGAGTGTGGTTCTTTGAAAAAATCCATGTGTGACTGAATCCTGATCCGCGTAAATCTGGGGGATTACTGTATTCAAATAAGATCTCCTCTCTAATTACTGTCTACAGACCAATAGGGCCTTACACACAGTTCTTATGAGAATGTTGTAGTTTCCTAGAAGTACACAGCAATACAGCTGTAATTGTTAGAGATTTTAATATCCACTTAAAAAAGAACAGGATCCACTGAAGTCTGCATTTGCCTCAGCTCTAGATACTGCAGGCTTTCCTCAAAATGTAACAAGGTATACTCATTACTGTGGTCAGACATTTAACTGACCCTTGAGAACACTGCCTTAATCCATACGGACCTTATCTAAATCATAATGCAAAAATAAAGCAAACACCTTTCATTAGTCTTACAATAACATCCACCACAGCCCTTGGTTTTATTGAAAACCTCCCAGATTTATAAACCCATTTAGAGAAGATCCACATTTAGATTACATCACACCTCTAAGATGTAAAAGTGTCAGACAGAGAAAGCTCACTCTGTGGGATAATTATCAAACCCATGCTTTTAAGCAAAATGTTTGAAGACTAAAGCGTAAATGGCGAATTACCCAGCTGGAGACAGTGCACTTACTGCAGCACACTCAGACGGCATCTCTAATCGAATCTAACCAAATAAATCCCAGGTTTCTGTTCTGGACAATTTCTAAATGAACTAGGAACCAGGGAGCTCCAGAAGCTTTACTCCCTCCCACATGTGCTGCTTGATGCAGCCAGTGCAGATCCCACCGAGGCTCACATCTAAATCCAGGTCAACAAGCAGAGCTCACCATAATCTTCAAAATCTTCTACCTGTTCCCTCAATTCTATCCCAAGTCTTACCAGTGGCAGTCCGACACCTTTACTAGTATTAAACTCTCCACTTAGTATTGGTTATTTACCATAAACCTTTAAACTAGCAGTTATTAAGCCTCTATTAAAAAGACAAAAACACACATCTTGATCCATGCAAGCCCTCAGTTTACCAACCTGTCTCCAATCTGCCATTTCTATCAAAGATTTTAGATCTTAGTAAAGATAGTAAATCACCTTCTACTACCTGCTGAAAAAGGTTTGGTTTGGTTGAGCTTAGTGCACTATTTCACACTATTAACCACTCAATTTTATTAGACAGACTAAAAAACCTGGTGGTATTCACAGGAACAGCCTTATCCTGGTTCAGATCATACCTGACCAACTGATAACAGTTTCTATGTGTGAATTGGGAATCATCTGCACCAAAGTAAAGAATGGAATTCCACAAGGTTCTGTTTTACTACGTCTTTTATTTACACTGTACGCGCTGCCATGAATATCCAAAAAATGTAATTCTACCGCTATGCAAATGACATACAACTTTATACGTCTGCCAAACCTGATTATAAACATAGATTAAATATGATTGAGGACTGGTTGTCGTATAACTTTCTCTTGCTCAATGCTGAAAAAACAGAGGTCCAAAAAACTGTCCTGCGAGAAACTGTCCGCTCTAATGCCGGTGGCTCAGCTTCTCCTGTGTCGGCTGTAAAACTCGATGGTGTTTCTATGGATCTAGATCTTTCGTTCAATGCACATATAGGAACTGTTACAAAAATAGCTTTTCTTTATCAACTAAATATTGCAGTGTGCACTATCCCTACACACTGCAGAAGAATTAGGCAACACTTTGCTTACCTTGAGACTCGATTACTGAAATGCCTTGCTGTCAGGCAGTTCCAGCAAGAACCTAAATAAACTAGCGCAGAACGTGGCAGCAGTCCTCAGCAGAACCCTGAAATTAAACCACATTAGACCAATATTAGACTTTATTGGCTTCCAATCAAATGTCGTATTGATTATAAAATTCTGCTTATGATATACGAAGCCCTGATTGTCTCCTGTATGAACCTCTACACTCACTTAGATGCTGCTGGCTATTTTTCTCGTCCCCAGAATTGTGAAAGTTACAACAAGGGCAACAGCCTTTACATGTAAATCCCCCCAGTTCTGGAAGACCCTTCCAAATAACCTTCGAAACTCAGTTTTCAAAGGTCTCAGTTTTGAAGTCTAGGCTGAAAACCTTGTTTAGTCGTCTGTCTACCCTGACTGAGCACCATCAGGGCTCCAGGTTACCACTTCATCCCAAATCTGCAATCTCTTGGGTCCCTTTGCTCAAGTGTCCTCGACTGGTAAGGCTGCTTTTGATTCCCCTCACTCTACTCCCGCGTTCACAGGCAACTGCTGATCAGAAGTTCTGGCAGAGATTGTTTTTCTTGTTACTGTGGACTAGAGACTCTCAGACGTCTCCTCCTCTCTCCGACTCCAACCGGTTTTAACTCTTCTACTGGCTTAAACTTTTACTCTGTTAGCCATAGATGGCCAATCTGTTCAGCAGTGATTAAAGGTCTGTACATTAAACTCCTATTGTTAGCTATCAGCACAGAGACTCTCCCTTCTCTCTCTTTGGGTCAGCCGGAAAAGGATGGGTCCCTTCTCCTTTTGATTCCTCCTGAGGTTTTTTTTTCCAGATTGGGGGGGGGGGGGGGGGGGGGGGGGGGGGGGGGGGGGGGGGGGG
>JBBJLR010159294.1:0-14620 GCA_037577145.1 Brachypetersius gabonensis
ACACACACACACACACACACACACACACACACACACACACACACACACACACACACACACACACACACATCTACGGTTACTTTAGAATCTCCAATTAACCTGACACTAATATCTTTGGATTGTGGTACAAACCCGGAGATCCCCATGCCATCATGAGGAGAACATGCAAACGCCCCCCCACACACACACACGCACACACACACAAGACCAGGACTCACATTCAAACCCCCTACCCTAGAGGTGTGAGGCAACAGTGTAACCCACTTGCACAAAACATGTGATGATAAAAAAAAAAGCAAAGATGCACTACTGATTTTTTTCCACTGAATTGGGATTACAGCCGTTGCTGAAACCCTGTATCTACTGTTCACTTCCATTTTTTTTAAATGAGGCCAAATGAGGCAGATTAACGCAGACATTCAGACAGAAACAGCATGAATGTCTGTATGTGAGAGTCCACTTTCACTCACTGTGTGCTGAGCCAGTCTTGGACAAAGGGAATCTTGTGGAAATCCAGGGGAGTCTGATGATTCCTCTGTTTATTCTTGCTGGCAAAGTGAAAAGAACAATGAATTAAAATATTCATTCTTTGTCAGGACGAAAGATGGTAAACTATTTACGAAAATCAAATCTTAATGGGGAAAGTGGACAACTGCGTTACACTTACTTGTACAGCCATTCGGTCAGAAAGTCACAGCCATTAAATGTGCTTCTTCCTCTACTCTCTGTCTACATAAAACATGGGGGATCTGAAAGTTACAGCTTTATGGAAGCGTAAGATATGATAACTAATAATCCAGCTAAACCGTGCTCTGACCTTCATAAAATGGTGTTTAAGTGCTTCTCTCAGCAGGGCTTCTAATCCAGGCAGCAGAACAGGAAACACAGCTGCTTCCAGATAGTCTATACTGGAGCCTGTGGACCAATTGTCTGTTTGAGTAACTTTATTATTCATTTAATTAAAACACCATTATCATACAATACATTCTGTCAAAAGTTGTGCCCTGTAGAGGATATTATTTTCACTTAGGAAAGTGATGTAATTTGGTCAGGGTGTGATTACAGCGCTTAATGGTAGCTTATGGAATGCTGATTGTTTTCCTAAGATATTTAAATAGTTTGCTGTTTGTTTGAAGAGTTTAGTTTCATTATACAGTAAAAGTAATAAGTAAGTAAGTAAGTAAGTAAAGGTGTCATTGACATTATAAACTGACAGAGTCGAAATTCTATTAGTCATTAATCACCTTGGGAAATATTACACAGGACACAAACAAAATGAAACAAAAGTATATTGACCTTCAAAAACAATGGCTCGAAAACAGCAGCTGTGTGAGTCATCAGGTCACGTTATAGCAACAAATAGCATGAAAGCACCTGGACGTCCTGTTTGAACTATGAATGGGGAAATGTTTTAATACCATTTAAAATGTATGGCATTAAATATGATGGTGAGAAGACTGATAGTTGCTTTTTTAAATGCAGTAATTGATGTGTCAAAGGGAAAACACAAAGTTACTACCTGCTTAAACTTTAAAAAGTACAATATCCTTAATTGAATTGATTAGTTCAAACAGCTTATCATATAATGGGTCAGGAGGTATGAGCCGACAGTATAGGAGAAATCTTTGGGTCAATGACAAAAATTAAGAGAACCTGTGCAACAGAGTGAGATTTCTAAACTTTCGCAATTCAGAGTTTAACCAGGACTAGTCTTGTACATTTCGATGCAGAAAAAGGTTTTTCAAGACTGAATAATTCTGCAGTCAAATAGCAAAAAGTTATCTGTAGTTTAGTTTAATAATGTTCATTATTTATTTCCAAGGAGCTTTCTATAGCTTGCATACATTGGGCCAACTCAAAAAACCCAAGCAAGAATGAGAGCTACTTTTGATAGAGTTAAAGAATTTGTCAACCTATGCTGAATTACTTCCTTAGTATTATTACCCTTTTTATATATTTATCCATTTTAGTTATTTATTTGTTCTATTTTATTTATTTATTTATTTATATATATGAGTGGTGGTGGTGGGGGGGGGTATTTTTTATTACATGTTTGCATTCATATTCATGAAATAAAAACATTTGTTCACCAAAATTTTTTTTTCATTATTATAATCAATTCTATCAAATCGGCTGAGAAATGTACAATCTTTAACAAATTATTTTACTGTTTACTGTTAGTTGAAGCATGTTTTCAAACTAAAATCTACAACCAAAACAGTAGTGAGGTAAAAGAGTATAATAAATGGATCATACTCACACTGCTGAATTTCTGGAGGATGAAGATGAGGAGCAGGAGGAGGAGGAGGAGGAGGAAGAGGAGGAGTGTGGAGTTGCTCTTTATGACACCCCACAGGAGCAGGATGGGAAGAAAGAGAAAATTCGCCTCCAAATACATTTCCATCCATTGACTTCTAATGACAAGTAAAGTGAAGGAATGCTTGAATTTTCACAAGAGCAAAAGCTGAAACTTTCAGCATTCAAAACTAAAATGTGTGATAACAGGATTCAGTTGTTTAATGTTTAATTCAGTTTTACTGAACTGAAAATATGGTGAATCGGGTGACTATCTGTTGGTCTGTCTGAAGAAAAGAGAAATGGTCTTTAGCCCAGGTCAGAACAGCCAGAAAAGAACAGAACAGAACCATCAGAACAGAACCAAACAGAAAAGAAGAGTCAGAACAGAACAGAACAGAACAATCAGAATAGAACAGAACAGCCAGAACCAAACAGACCAGAACAGACAGAATCAAACAAAACAGAAAACAGAACAGAACAGTTAGAACAGAATTGAACAGAACAGGTCAGGACGGAACAGAACAGTCAGAACAGAACAGAAGAGTCAGAACAGAACAGAACCGAACAGAATAATCAGAACAGAACCGAACAGAACAGAACAGGCACATAAACGCTAAAACCGTTTACACTGCAGAGCATCCAGTACATAAACACCAAACTGTTTTACTGCAGAAACCACTGAAACCATATGAGTTCGAGTCTTGTACATTTTGATGAAGAAAAATACGATGTTTTGTGTTTATACCATTCCCAGAAGAACAGCCCTCACAGTAAAAGGTGTTGAAATGCAGTATATTTATTTGTGGAAATCTGTTTGTAATAATCCGCAGCTCTCGTCTCTGAGTATTTTCAGTTCCGATCAGGCGTATCCATGGCAACGCCAGAGTTTACTAACGGTAACTAAGGAAGCCAGTTCCAGGCGGCTACTCTGTGTCACGTGTCTCTCACTCCCATTCCCGTTTTTATTGCTTCATTAAAATTACTTTTTAAAATCTTAAGTACAAAAAATATTTGCAGCTAGTAACGCAGTGCAATGTATCCTGAAGCGATCCTTTTATAATGTGCAAACATTCTAAATTAACAGCACAAACAAATAAAATACTAAGTAAAAAATGTAAACGATTAACGTAAAATATTTAAAGCACATGGAGTTATAGAATCTTATCTTGCTCCTAAAATAATACGTTTAATGTTCAGTAAGGAATTCTGCACATATGGCTGCTCATTGTAATACACGTTTCATTTTCAGACCTGTGGTGAATTCGAAAACTGACTAATATTAATCTCAATCAAATGTTAAGGAACACTTTCTGCTTTATTTACTATACAATATTTGTTTGCTACAATGAAGACCTTTTCCCAGTGGTGAGTTTCCCTAAGTATGTGTATACTAAGATTTTAGACGTTCATTTTAATGTAGCATTAAAAACTAGAGATAACAAGCCTACCATTACAGTCCCTGCTCTTCTCTAGCTAGAGACCATCAACTGCTCAGCAGTGATTAAGTCTGGATATTAAAGCCTCTAATTGTTAGTTGTCTTTATAGGAACATCCCATAGAACTAGGATTTTATTCTTGCTCTCTGGTGTCGACATGAATGGGTGGGTTGAGCCTTGGTTCCTCCCGAGGTATCTTCCTCCAGTGTTAGGGAGCTTTACCTCTTTGCTATTGACTTGCTCACTAGTGTCCTGGCCCGATATTCCATTTAGCTGACTATAAATGAAATTTATCTGAATCCTGAAGCTGGAGCTGCTGAAAGGTGCCAAGCAGGCATCAGTCCACTTGAAGGCATGTTTGTGAGACAGTCAAGTGGGCTGGCAATGCTGGCAAAGCTCTTGATGAATCACTGGTAGTAGGAGGCCAGGCCCGGTAAGCTGCACAGCCTGGGGACATTGCAGAGTGTAGGTCGGCTTTCTGCTGTGGCGACCTTAGCTGTCCCCAAAGCTGTTCCCTTGGCAGCGACTTCGTGTCACAGGAACTCTGTCTTTCTTTGTCATGGCGTTGATGCGGCGGTTTTCGATACAAAATGGCCATGAGTCATCTTTCTTTTTAACCATCATGACTCGAGTGGCTCACGGGTGATCCGAAGGTTTAATGATGCCAACAGCTGGTGTTTCACAAATCTGCCGTTCAGCCACTTGTGTTCTTGATGGGGTAGTGTGTGTGGCCACGAACGAATGTGAATGTTTAATGTTTTGTTGCTAAGAGATCTGTGTCTAGCACTGCCTTCATTGCCTCACTTAGTTGGACTGCAGGCACCCTTTACCCTCCCAGACTCACTGCTTCTGTGCTGAAGTATCTCTGAGCCCCAACACTTCCACATAGCTGGACAGCAGGTCAAGCCAGATGCTGCGGGGGTCCCTGATGTGCAGCTGCTTTATGCCCTTCATACAGTGATGATCCAGGGTCCACCAGGGTCCAGCAGCACTCGGCATGGGGCCCTCGTGAGCTGACCTTGGGCCAGGTATGGTTCTGCAGCCCAAAGCTGTTGAAGCATGGCAGTCTGACAGGGGCTTGTTGGCTAGTCAGCATTGGGAGGGGTAGGACCTCTTTGCTGGTCATTATCTTCTTCAGTGCAGGGTACGATCCTTAACACATGCTAGTGGTCAGGAACTTGCCTTGGATTTTAGAGATTTAACAGTTAAATGGGTGTTGTACAGCTGTACTACATGGTATGTGCTGAATGAGTTAATAGTGGCAATTCAATTCATATTTATATCAATCTGTAACATAAAGAAATGTAAAAAGGAATATGTTACAGGTAGAAAGTGGAAAAGTGAAAAAAAGTATATATTTATATATATTATTTTTACAGTACCAGCTGTTCTTGCAATACAATGTAAAGTGGTTGCTGAGAAACCAGATAAAGAAAGCTCTAAAGGACTAATCAGCACAAGGCACCCATATGGTCTATAAATAACCAGATTTTTCTAATTATTCTTCACCTACAGATTATGGGATTATGAGACTAATATTGTGTTCACTTGAAACACTTTAGGCTTGTATAAAAATTCCAATCTCAAACAAAACGAAAAATATCAAAGTGAAGCATTAACATAGAAATGATCTTGGGGGAAAAAGAGGTAAGCGCCAAAATTTCAAATGCTGCTCATTTTCTCCAACTACCTTTTTGCACAGCATACACTGTTTGCACAGCTTTCTTAGGAATATCGTAATAGACCTCATTCATTGTGAATTTGTACTTTTTCATCAGTATTTTATTCCATGTATCCTCCCCACTTGCACTGTTTGGCTAAAGCCACAGCGCCCTCTATTTGTTTATATATGTGCCTGCATTGAAAAGAAAGTACAAGTAATAGCTACCAGAATTTATTTCTGCCAATCAAAAATAAACACCACCCCCTGGTAGGTAAGAGGTGGAGACCAATAAATTAAATAAATAAAACAGATACAGGAATAACCAAACATTTAAAAATTGGAGGCAACAAAAATTCACAAAATCAGTCCAGTTAGTGACATCATACATGTTAGAGCAGCAGCAGACCCAGGCTACAGTTATAGGGATATGAGGAATACATTATTCAATTAAAAATGCATAATCATACAAAATGTTAAATTACCTGCAGCCGCCACCAATACATTCCTAGAGATGTGATGTTATCACACTCAACAGACATTGATAATGGCATAAATACCTGACCTTAAATTAAAAAAAAAAAAGATTTTGGCTTTAGTTTACTGGCTCTTCAGTAACAATACAGCAATAAACTACTGTCTTGGGTCATCTAAGAACATATGTAAAGCTGTTGGAGCAGCGAGTGTGTATTTGTTTAAAAACAAAAACACTAACAGAATAAAGGCAAATAAGTAAACATTAATTTGATATGCGTGAGTGTAATAGCTTAACCATGTTCAGACGGTATTTACAGTTTCCATCCACATTTCCTTCAGCCAATCTAGCAGGCATCAATACTTCAAATTAATTAATTCAGAACTTTACACATTCGCGCTGTGGACCGAGCTCAATGAGAAGAACCAAACCTATAATCTTCTAACCAGCATGTCAGACTCACTGAATAAAATTCTCACAGCAAGTCTGTTTTGTTATAAATATTTCTACGGCCATGGGAAAAAATAAGAGAATGTATCATTTCTTTTTCTGGTCATTGCTTTTGTAATTTGTGGGAGTGTGTCTGTGTAAAATGTGCATGCCACTGTTTATACACTACTTGTATGCACTTTTATTGACACTTGATTCAAAATTCCAAACATAAAATGTTTGGAAAAAATTAATGCATAAATAATAAATATAAATAATTTATTATACCTCGGAAATGATAAGCTACAAATGTTAAGAACAGCAACCTATGCATGGTACACATACACATTGCCGCAAACTGTGTAAACTGAACAGAAAAAAAGGGAAAAGTGTCTTAATTTTTCCATGGCTGTATATCAATTTTATAAATATATCAATTTATTGCCAGAATAATTAGTTTTGAACAATTTCAACACCTGCCTAAGACTGCCTTTTGCACAGCAATGTATGTTCTCTGGCAAAATGACTGGGCCATCTATGTCAGACATCAGACTTTTCCTGAAAAATCAAAAAGTAAACTAATCATTTTGGTAATATTTATACGGCAATAGAAAAAGCTGCTGCTTGGCTACACAGCCGTTTGTGCTAGTTACAGACTTCTATTTGTGTTCACTTCACTCATTCACAAAATGAATTTAGTCTTCTGTCACACACCGTTACATTTCCATCAAAGATGTCATTTTTCCCTTATACAGTTCTGAAAATAATGATAATTAATAATGTCATATGTACAGGGGTGACAAAAAAGCACTATCCCTCAGAACAGGACAGACATCTGCCAAAAGTCAAGTGCCGTGTCAAGAAAAGGGTAGTTATAGTTCAAGAATGAGTTTCAGAACGTCTTAGTCCTCTTAGTCCATTCATCCTTGTGATCTTTCGATTTTTCTTTAAAGAAGTCCCAGGGTTCTCCATTTCAGCCTAGTTCCATCCATGGAAAAAGTCAGTATCCTCCACCTTCTATAACTACCCAGTGGGTGTAGTGGAGTGTATTTAATGAAAATGAGGGTGTCCATGAACTCTGAAGCGATAAAGGCAGGTGTACTCCGGGTGGCCCCAGTTGGACAGCACTCGCATCTCAATAATCTGGAAGGTCTCGTCATTGTTCCTCTGATACATGTACATAAAAAAACAAAAAAAGAAAACATCAGTCACAAACAAATAAAACAAACATTAATTAATGGGATATAGTTTCACAATATTAAGTTATGAAATATTATAAAGGCTTTTACATGATTGTTTTTTGTTTGTCATATGAAATGATCGATATGTTTGGAAAGACAAAAGACTTCATATCACCAATTTAAGACTCCTTATAACTACATTAACCACTGAGTGAACTACAATCTTGGGGATTCTATCAATAAAATGGAGGGCTGAATTAATTAAACTTAAATCTTTTTTTTATTAAACTGACTTCTGGTAGTAAGTGAACAGAAGTTTTACATTTCTGGTTATTCAAAAGTTTAGGTCAGAATGGTTACCATGCCATAACATATCATATAAATATTGATAAAGCTTTAAAATGCACCTTAGATTCTGCAGTCAACATATGGAAATTAAGCTACAAAGACCTGTTTCGACCTGCTTCACATTAAAATGTAGCAGAGCGCAAATTGGAGACGTCCACTGAGTTTAAGCTTTAGCTATTTTACATTATTTTGACAATGACATTATACCAAACAGCAATCACACAACACGACGCACTTCACTCTAAACAACTTCGATGAGGTTTACCCAAAATACAAATGTTAAACAGAGGCAAAAGACTTTTCAGTTATTACCATTTTTGGAACAATGGACATCAGTTTTATCATGTAGACAAATATCTTTTCGATTTTGTTATTTTATGGTAAAAATGAGATGTTGGTTTTGCCGTAACTTACAAAAACAGAGAAAACCAAGACAGAATCCCTTAAGATTGCAGTTGCGGTCTTTTAGCTTTGTTCCGCTGCTCTCTAGAACACGAGTTAATTTACGGTGAAGTTAAGGCGTTCTGCCTTTGTTTAACCCAGCAGCAAAGTAAAGATACTGTCGGCCAGAATGAAGTTACGGAGTTGTTCCTATATATTGTGTGTAACTGAAGCGCTTTTCCCACACACATTAACTTCAGTAAAGTGAAAAGAAAATTGTCAGCTAGGATACTGATAGCCTTGGTAGCTAGCTAGCGATGCAAACTTGGGCTGACGTTGGTTACTTGAAACAAAAATACAACCGTTCCTGACCCACAAACTATAGCCTACACATGATGGATGGTGTGCGACACCATAAATCAAAGCCTGGATACTATTAACTAGTAGTACAAGATTTCTCGTGTCATACATGGCGGCTAGCTCCCTGCCAATTTGACTCTCCACTCAGTGACAGAAAACAACGCGGTGAGGAGAAATGTTTACACCACGCAGCCAAACAAACCAACACAGCAGATATAACCTAGATCGCACCTTCACCTTCTCAAAATCCATGGAAAACAACATTCAGTGAGAAGACAATCCATTGTTTAAATCCATCACGAGTTTTCAGCCCATTCGCACTATTAATGTGCCGGTGATTCTAATCTATCAAAGTGCAAAGTTATCATCCGGAGGTTGTTATTCAGTTTTAGGTGTCGCTGTGGGTAGACTATTAGATAAGTTCGACAAAGTTGGTTGCAAAATATTTTACTTCTCTCTATCTCTCTCACACTCACACTCAATTCAATTTTCAGTTCAGTTAAATTTTATTTGTACAGCACAAACGCGCGATTATTTCCTTTCAACGTTCTTGTTAATTAGACTCCCTTTTTAAACCATTATAAATGGACCATATCAAGATAATCAATCTTTATCAATCTTTAAAGTTTATTATATATATATTTTTAAAAAGTACAACGTAAGGTTTTAAAATGATCCAGTACTGTTGTAGCCTTAAAATTCTTTTTTTTTTTTTATATTCTATGTAATATTGAGCCTTACTAGACATAACTCACTAAATGTTATTTTAAGGCTGTAATTGTTATCATAGAAATGTTTGTATAAAGTGATAAAAGTCCAAATGCTCAATAAATTATAAGTTAAAGTATTTTGCCTTTGTATAACCCATTATTGTTTTGCAGAAAATGCAAAAGCAGAATACAGTAACTTCCGAATAAGGGTCGAAGGTCAAGTTTGAGCTTACATTTTTTTATGTAGATAAATGTATTCATTATGACAACTATCCGGCAAATTTTCAGTGTCCTACCGATCATACAGTTGGCTGTGCAACAAAAAAACTTTAAAGTCATTTATCTCAGTTTCACACTCTGGGAAGTTAAGGTCTTTTGCCTTTGTAGGGCAGATATATTCTGAAACAAACCACTAGCATTAGGCTACACAGAACACTGCTAATCTGTCGTAGGCGGACACATGTCTGTGAACAGGGCTTCCTATTGGCAAATGAAAAGGTTTTGTGTACATGATTTAAGCATTTTGATGGGTTTAAAAAGATCAGGGATTGACGTTTTAACACCATACTTGGACAGCTGAGATCGTGACGTTTCAGAGGATACGCGAAAACAGCACTTATTTTGGACATTCTTTTGTAAGATTTGAGAGCTACAGCTCAGATTAAATAGCCATTTAAGTACATTTTCGCAATTATTTCTGTGATGAAACTTTGAGAGATTAATTTTGAAGACCTTTTCTTTCATATAAGACCAAAAAAGAAAAATTGATATTTTTGATGTTTTTCAATGTAATCAGCCTGTATCTCAATAAATAGAACGCCGACTTCCGACTCATTATGGCAGATCGGGTCACAAATTATATCAATTTATATCAAAAATTCTGAATGAGGCACGGCAAGTTAGGACAAATACATTTATAAAGATACAGCTTTAAAGAAACAATATTATTATTAAAAATTATTAAAGAAAACGATTAAGAGAAGAAAACTGTTCATGTAAAAATAAGGATGGAAAATGTGCAAATGAATGACAAATAAGTTAATTTGAAAAGCTGAAAAAGAACACTGTAGGGCATGATGACCTTAAAACACCAACTTGTTTCAAAGTGTGACATTTCACCTTCAATTAAATGTTCAAAAAAAGTTTATGCATAAATCGGGAAACTAGCTTCACAGACTTACAGAGGTTATGAAGTGCCCCTATAACTGAATAAAAACTGGTATCAAACTGAAGTCATCGTCTACACCGACCAAGATTTATGTCCTGAAATTATTTCACTTGGGAACAAGACCTAAGCTGTGTTCAGTACATAAGTTTAACTGCCTATGGATAAACATGACATTTCTAAAACATATTGAACATATTTCCATGTCGTTACTTTGGTAAACTTTGCTAATGCGAGTGAAAGTGATTTGAGTACTAATAGCTCCGACCTCGTAAAGAATGTTCATTGTCCAGAGGCAGGCTTTACAACGGGCTGCAAATACCTGTAAACTCACCACTATGTTTTTTCACTGAGAATGTACATTTTAATCATTCAATTTAGAATCCCCAGTTTACCAGTTTACCTTTGGGTTTCTGGACAGTGGGAGAAACCCAAAGACCCTGGAGGGAACCCACACCACCACGAGGAGAACATGCAAACTCCATACACACGAGACCAGGACCCGTATTCAAACCCCAAATCTTAACATTTACTTTACTCATACTGTCAAGGTGTTTGTGTACATGAACATGAGTGTTCACTAGTCACTAGTTTCTCTAATAGTTGGTGTGTAAGCAGTCTGTTGAATATGCAGTGATGTATTAATGGGTGTTTAGGTATATACCAGAACAGGGAAAGTCTGCAGTGATTCTCCGTCCTCCTGGTAGATGTAGTCACCTAGCAGCTGCCCCTCGTCCTGATACTCATCTACCAGTCCCTAAACACAGACAACAGACTAATTACCTGCCGAGCACAAAATGTTTTAAAATGTTCATCTGTGTATTTTTACTAGCAGTACTAGTAATAGTGAAAATAGTAAAGAGTACAAATATAAGCAAAATGATGCAGTTATAAAATATTGTATATTGACTTTACATCTGACCCAATTTTGTTTAGATATAGAACAGGTACATGAGTAATATCTTCAATTTAGTATTTCTGATATTGTGCATGTAGTCTTACATAGACTCTAAAGTGGCGCGGCGCACTGCTGATGTTGCCGGTGGGCGCGAGGGCTTTCGGGATGTGTTCCAGGCAGAAGGCTGTAGGAGTCACCCTGAGAGACAGTCTGATAACCAGGTATCCCTCAGAGCCCTTAAACGCCCAGCAGTTACCTGGGTACACGTCCGGCTAGGGGACAAAAAACACAACAAAAAACAAAACTCAGCACATTCTTGGATTTGATACATTCACAAGTTATTAAATCGGCAATGAAACGTCACGACTACATTTTCCTCATATAGTTACGAATACTGCCTTAAATGTTAGGAAACATAAATAGTTATGAAACAGTTATCATATTAGACTCCACCACAAACTACCTCTACCTGTTCCTCTACTGACTCTAACTGTTCCTCCTCACTCAAAAGAGGCTCACATGTGGCACAGCTGTATAAAAGAACTAAGACATTAAAACCAAGAGTCATGCATTTCTAGGCTGAGCTCATTTTTCTTCACCAGAGTCTAAGGCATCTTATTTTTGGATACTGTGTATCAGCTGCAAGCATTAATCATAATTTGATCTTTAACAAGGACATTCCCATTTATTCTAATCATTGGTTACCACTGAGGTCAATCAGTGCAAAGCTCAGTACATGTGATACAGACAGAAGCAGTAAAATTGATTTACATTTCTGGGACAGGGTTGATGTGATAACACTGACTGGGAAGTTTTGTCTTGAATAAAGTTTTACCTGAATAACAACACGAGGTGACTGGGATAAATACCACAGGGGAACTCCAAACAGACTCATCAAGGCTGTCTTTGTCTCATACGTCTCTGAACAACGAGTGCTTAGAATACTTCCACCTGTACACACATAAAGAAACCAACACATGAGTAAGTATCCTGCAAATAGTCTCTCATAAGAATTTTAGACTGTGAGACACCATGAGCCTTACCTCCAGATTCCAGAGCATAATCAACCAGACCTGTTCGATCCTGAGAGTACTGTTTTAGAGCATTCTGTACTATTATCTGAACTTGCTAGAGAAGAAAAACAGGAAAGAATTTAACAGTTTTTTAAAAAGGAGAACAATGGAAAAGTGAATCTTTATTCTACACTGATAGATTTTGGCCACCTCAGTGTGGTCAGAAATGAAATATCCCAATCACCTATTGATCTCTGGGCAAAGTAGTAACACTACAAATACTGCAGATTAGTATCAGGTCACTAAAAGTCAATACTTTTCAGTTCTAGCAGTGTGTAATTATTTTAAGAGACAGCCTCGACAGTGTTGTGTGCACAAATGAAGAGACATATTGCATTCAACAGAACACATCACATTCAATCAAAGAACTAACTGATTGATTAAATAATTTACAACTTCACCTTCTCGGTCATTCCAGAAGGCCCAGTGTTGGGCACAACGGTCTCAGCGACTGTTTCATCACAGGGTTGTTTCTTGTGCTGTTCAAGTTGAAGGGACACATTTCTAACAAGGCTGAACTCCAAAATGACAAGAGCAGCTCGGAGATCAGAGGAGTTTGTGTACTGAGAAAAGAGCCGTTGCAACAGAGAATCTGGAAGTTTCATGTCCCTGTTACATGTTTCACTGCCATAGAACACAACGCACAGCTCCTTTCTCACCTTTGCTAACACCTGAAAGATCAAAAACAAGGTGCAAACCTGGTCAGTTTGTTAGACAAGCAGGTGGCAAGAACATGTCAATAAAGTAAATTTATTTATATGTGCTACAAAGAAGAGAAATGCCTCTTAGATCTGTGCGTGCCCAAGCAGTCACTCTTAAAGCCCACATGACATGGTAAGAAATCCAGTATTCAGATCAGTAGAATCACTTACTGTCTCATGAAGCGTGTCTAACTGGCCACACTTCCCTTGGCACCCCATCATCCCATTCAAGTTGTTTCTAATGCGTCCTAATTCTGCTTCCAGTCTCTGCACCTCTGCAAGCAACACGTCGTGGTTTTCCTGGGCCACACTAGCAAAGAAAGCAAAGATTTCAGGATTAACCATCAGGCACTGAGGGAGACACCATCCAAATCATCTCCAAAAAATTTCATTAGGAGCTCACTGTTTATAGACGTAACTATAAACAGTAACTACTTCTGAAGTACACAAGGACATAATCTTACTTTAATGGAGCCGTGCAGAGCGTCTCTTTTTGTTTCTGGTGAACCTCCTTTGATAAAAGAGACAACTTTGAGATCCTTCACATGATTGTGCACTCCTTTCAAATAAAAGTTTTACCTAGTAAAATCAAACTAGTCTTAATTTTAATCAAAATAATCTGAAGTGAAAAAAGTGAAAGGGCTGCAATGCCACTGGCTCTCCACCTGGAGATCTACCTTCTTTGCCAGGTTTAGTTCCATGTGTAAAGTGGCCATTCTGTCATACGTGAACACACCAAAGCACACTGTATGAACAGCATGCAATTCTTCCTCTGCATTTAACCCATTAAACAAGTAGAGCAGAGGGTAGCCAGGAATGGAGCGCCTGGGGAGCAGTATGTGTGGACGATGCCTTGCTCAAGGGAACCTCAGTGGTGTCACTAGCAGTCTTGGGATTCAAACCCATGGCATTCCGATCGCAGGGTGAACACCTTTACCTCAACCTGCATCTAACATGCTGCACTGGCCCCTTCGCCCAACCCTGAAGCATCTAATACAGCCAGAGAGGGACATCTGCAGAAGTGAATTGCCTAAAGTAAGGGAGATTCCGTTTGGAACTAGACTCTGAAGGAAGGTAGGTCTCCAGGAACAGGGTGAACAGTGCTGTAATCTATACCTCTGTTTTGTAAGCCAGGTCCTGCAGTAGCAATTCAAGTCGAGTCAGATGATCTGTGTGAGCCTTCAGCTGGTGAATGTTCCTGTCCTGAGTCTGACAGTAAAACAAACAGTAGGAATATTAGGGAAGTATAAGAAACACCATAAGAAAGAGAGACAACGAGAAGTGAAAGACCAGTAAAAAAAAATGGGTAAAAGGTAAAGGGGCATTTGGCAGCCGCCCTTATCCAGAGCAACTTACAGTCATTAGTTACAGGGACAGTCTTACAGTCATTAGTTATAGAGACAGTCTTACAGTCATTAGTTACAGAGTCAGTCTTACAGTCATTAGTTACAGAGACAGTCTTACAGTCATTAGTTACAGAGACAGTCTTACAGTCATTAGTTACA
>JBBJLR010159320.1:0-14618 GCA_037577145.1 Brachypetersius gabonensis
AGAGAGTAAAAGTTGCTTATATTTTTGATACTCGGTACAAGTACAAAGTAGCCAAAAAAATACTTAAGTACAGAAACGAAGTCCATTTACTCAAATACTTTACACCACTGTTTGTAGCTGACAGCTCATATGATGGGTCTCTCACTTTCAACGCCATGTGTTCCCACTTTTCATTAGCAGTGCCAGCCTTGAGGGGGAGCTGTACAGCAAATGCTCAAGGAACACGTTACTGTATTAGCTGCACTCCTTCAGCAGCTGGTGAAACGGTTAGTGATCTTTTCAACTCAGAACCTGCATCCAGAACATCATAGTAACGAAAACACGTTTTGGCATAGACATAGTAGAGGCCAGACTTCTGAACAAGTATCCGTCCATTTTGATATCCAAAATGCTGAAGGTTGCCTTGCTCAGGGTTCCAGTGGATGATTGGGGCATGGATTTTCCCTAATGATAAAAAGAAGAGAAGATCTAATGATTAAAACATTTTGTCAGTATTTAAAGTGTAGAACATATGCTTCCAGTACCCTGATCCTTTATCACTTGCTCACAGCTTGTCATGTGCAGTAACATTTTAATCTAAAATTCTTGACAGAATTGTGTGTTCCACACAAAACTGAATCTATGATTCACTGTAAAATACCCCTGTGTTAAAAGTTCCCTGTTGTAAAAATGTGTCCACGTAATACAGGTTTGCATGTGATTTAGGAAGTTCGTGATGGCATTGATCTGATGCCCAGTATCATCATTACCAGTTCACCTCAAATTTGATGCCAGCTACAGGTTTCAAAACGTTGGGACTGTGGAAACAGATTTAACAGTAGAGGGGGGCAATAAATATACAATTTCTCATGAGGGGCCTCAAATAATAGTCAAATTGTACTTATAAATAAAAACAAGGATTTAAAAAAGGTTTTAAAATTAATAAAGACACTTAAGAACAGATTTGATTATACAAAAAAATACAGTGGGGTCAGTTCAGCCGTAGCACAGTGCTCATTCAGTAAATGCACAGCTAAACAATATGCTAATTGTGGCCGTTAATATTAAGTTAACATTATGCCAAGCCATCACAAATAAAACAATGCACGGCGTGTTAGTTGCAGTAAACAAAAGTGAATAAAATTGCAAGGAAAATCATTGTGAATAAAACACGGCAGATATTTTGGCGCGCTGGAGAATCGCGGGTCTGTCACTTCCGCTAAGTGCAAAACGTTAGTGTTCCATTTAGGACAGTACTTAACACATATTCACTCTCCACCAATCACACAACACCACATTGAGAGAACTCATTCAGCTGGACCCATCCCGAGCACCAGGCAAGCCAGCCTTCATCTCATTAAGCATGATCTCAGACTGGTTTGCCTCGTAACCCGTGACACACACACACACTCACTCATACCGTTGTCCGTCCCGAGCTGTCATCCCCCTAACACTCAGTTGACTGGCTCCGACCATTACTGTACACCGCCCCCTGCGCCCCCAGGACCGGCTTCCAGAGAGGGGCGAGGGGTTCCCCTAGTCCCTCTCGAAGCCGCCTAGGACCGGCCACGAGGTCCAGGGCCCTGCCCTGCCCTGACTCCCCGTGACAGACAGCCCCGAGGATGGGGCACAGGGCGATGGCTCAGCACATCCCCAGCTGGGACCCAGCACCTCTCCTCAGGCCCGTAACCCTCCCAGTCCACCAGGTACTCTAGGGCTCCTGCACGCCTTCGAGAGTCCAGAAGCTGTTTCACTCTGTAGGCTGGGGACACCTCGATCTTAATCGCCCCCGGCCGAGTGGGTTCCACCTCTCCCTGATCCAACGGGCCCGTGACGGCGGGCCTGAGAGTGAGACATGGAAAACCGGGTGAACTTTCAAATGCAATGGTAATTTTAGTCATCTGCAAACATCATAGTCCATTAGGACTTCTGTCTAACATCATCTGTCAGTCTGTCCATCACTAAGGCAAACAAAAAGGGGCTGAGAGCCGATCCTCGATGCGGTGCCTCCTCCACCTTGAACTCCTCTGTCACTCTTACAGCACCTCACTGCTGTCTCACAGCTCTCATACTGTACATGTGGGATGTGGTGGTGGCCTAGTGGTAGGATACTTGCCTCCGGACCAAAAGGTCACAGGTTCGAATCCTACCTCCAGCAGCACCACTGGGTCTCTGAGCAAGACCCTTAACCCCAAGTTGCTCCAGGGAGACTGTCCCCTGTAGTTAGAGAATGGAAGTCGCTTTGGATAAAAGCGTCTGATAAATGCCGTAAATGTAAATGTATTAACTTGCTGGAAACTGATTTTTATGGGTCTTTGCTTTCTGAATTAGAGGCATTGCACTGAAAAACCAACGGTAGTCGCTTGTAGAGGTTATTTGGCAGCCACATGTGGGCACTGCAGGCTATATATTGTTTGATATCTTCCTCTAATCCATGCACAAAACTGATTTGAGCACTGTGCTACACCATGCTTCTAACTGGATAAAATGCATTCTGTATCTTATGCCCTTTTATTTTTTTTACACTGACTTAAAATAACCTTAATCTTTTTGATGACAAAAAACAAAAGTCAACAAAAAAGGCATGATTCTCTTCATATTGACCTTGTTTGTGATTAAAAAAAAAAACTATTATGTCCTGTTTAAGGCTTTGAAGACAGCATAACTGTGAGAATACAAGAACGAAAATAGAAACCAGACCAAATATTACTAAGTGGAATTTAGTGGCAGTGGAAGTATCAGAACAATATAAAAATGCTATCATTTCGTTTTGGTGTGGCGAGAACAGATTTGGGATTAGCATAAATTTGCATATGCAATATGCATACAGCCAAAATGTAGTCACTGCTCATTCTGTGACCAAACATGTAGTAACTAGGCTGGAAAGAAGGACATATTTCTGGTAAAAGAATTTAGTTTAGAGGCTTAGTAGCATATACTTTCCCTCACACATCCTCTGTAGTGCCAGATGAAATGAATTATATAATGATTATAAATAGTAAGATGTGATTGCGTTCATGATCAGTTCATTTAATCAAATCATTTCACATATTACTTCATTGTTTATTGTTTTTTTTACCATTGTATTTCAAGATCTAGACTAACTTCAAGGCATGCTAATGCTAAACGCCAGTTTCTGTCATCTAGATTTTGTTGGCGTGAGGATGGCTGTACTGTCCACACAAGTTCAGAAATGCTGTTGTTATTATCAGTTGTGAAATAGCTGTGGCAGGATGTGGCCTCAGAACTGGGGCAAAAAACAGCCAATGCCCTTTCTAGACAGGCGTCTGAAATGGGGTAGTACTACAGTTCTCACACTCGGCATCTTCTCCTTGTCGTTTACATGACCATTAACTGTGGGCACGGGGCAATAAATGCATGTCATGGCATTTCATTCTCATTTTATTTGGAGTGGCATTTATTTTCCCCCTCTTTTCTTAATGACAGATATGATGAGGTGAAGTGGGTTTATTCGAGAGTAGGCTTATCAGATAATCATGTTATCTTTCCAGGCCCCAGGGTGACACTGTGGGCAGCACTGTTACCTTACATCTCCAGGGTTGGGGGTTTCGAATCTGGGTCCTGACCTTTTGTGTGTGGAGTTTGTATGTTCTCCTTGTGGTGCCTTGGGTTCTCCCACAGCCCAAAGACACGTGTGTCAAGTGAATAGGGGATTCTTAATGGACTGGTGTGAGTGTGCATGGGCTGCTCCCTGCCTCACACCCGGATAACATTAAACACAGAAAATTAAATTACTATGATCTGCTAGCCGTGTGGATCTACGTGATAGTCAGCTCCGCCAAAGCAATGATGGGGTGGTAGAGGCCCAGTGGGTAGAATACTTGCGTCTGGACCAAGAAGTCATGGGTTTGAATCCTACCTTCAGCACACCACCACTGGGTTCACGAGCAACCCCGAGTTGCTCCAGAGAGACTATCCCCTGTTGTTAGGGAATGGAAGTCGCCTTGGATAAAAGTGTCTGCTAAATGCACAAATGTAATGAATGAGTTCCTGAGTTACACATACAACTAGGTCAGAGAGGGAGATTCACTTTCTGAAACTGTTTTGGTAGATCACCCATAAGACATGACATCAGATTCTCAAGCCCTACATGGACACACCGGTCAGTTTAGTGCTTTAGGATAACCTGATGATTTCCATTAATGCCTCTGTCATTTGAATCATAAGCAGGAAAAGTGCATGCTAGTGGGCCGATCTTGGTAAAAGTCTGCCATGCTGCCCCCTGCAGGAATCTCACAACCAATGAAAAACATCCCCAGGTGTCCATTTAGACACGAATTCAATATTGCAGCTTTTGTGTCTACCAGTGTTGGGCACGTACCTTTAAAAAGGTAATTAGTTATAATCGCCGTTTATTTATAGCGCCGTTATTCCCATCACTGGTGTCTACCCTCTCCGAACACTAGTTGGGACCTAGCTAGGATTCATTGTTCATAACACCCTATACAATCTCAGTAAAAGTTCAAAGATCAGGTAAAACAGTGAATGTTATATCCTAATGCACGAGACAGAATAGATTCCCAAACATTTTTAACTATCAAAATGCAACACAAAGTCATTTCACAAAAAAAGAAAGAAAAACGGAACATAGGAACAAGTGGGGCTTCCCCGTTTCCATCCCTGCACACACATATAATTACATTTCTGTAGACAGAATCCTGCTTTGCTTTTGCCCACTTGCCAGATCTCACTGCAGCGATGTTCAGGTCGTTATATTAGATGATATTATACTCTCTTTGCCGTCCTTTGGTAACCTCTGTCGTTCTTACGCATTGTCTCCAACTAAGTTCTGCAGTACTGTAGTTGCACCACATTTTACCACAGAGCACACACTTCACTCACGCTGGTTTACATGTTCCTGTTTTTACTGAACCACATTGTACTGGCTTGGTCCTTATTTGTTTAACCTTATTTTGTTCTTGGCTTAATAATCACATCATTGAAAGCTGTTGGTGGTAGCGAGAGGAAGATCTAATTTGTAGACCAATGTTTCAAAAAGGGTTGGAGACAACAAGACCCTTGACAAACAGTGAAGCTCTTAGTGTCCCCTGCTTAAATTTACACCTATGCATTGAAAACATCCATATCGCACATACAGGTAGCTGACACCCCTTTGGTCACTTCATGAGGCTCGTTTTTGGTTTGTATCCTGAGCACATTTTAGCTACATGCATCAAATGGGTTTCAGTATATATGTCTGACAGACTGGAGTCTAATACAGTGAGCAATATGCAAATCGGCTCATATACAACAACTAATCACCTGTGCTTATGAACCATGTGCGTAAACACAGTGTATTGTGGTGAAGCATGGCGAAATAATGTTTAACCAAACTGCCACTTTATTTTAACAAACTCAGAAGTAACTGTAACTGATTATCCTACTGCAGATAGCCCTCCCTTTCTCTGTCACTGTTCTCACTGCATTTATTCTACTCTTTCTACTCATTTTCTTTGTATTTTGAGTCTTTGCAAATGAACCGGTCACATGATGCCAAGGTGGATCGCTCTGTTACCTCATACCTCCGGAGTTGGAGGTTTGAACTGTGTCCTGGCCTTGTGAGTGCGGAGTTTGCATGTCCTCCTTGAGGTGGAGTGGGTTTCTTCTGTGGTCTCCGGTTTCTCCCAACAGTCCAATGGCGTGTGTCAGGTGATTTGGGGATTCCTAGGAGGGTGTTAGTGAATGGTGCGTGTATGTGGGCCCTGCAGTGGGCTGGTTCTCTGCCCAGGGTGAGTCCCAGCCTCGGGCCCGTGGTTATAGAAAGTGTATGAATGAATGTAACTGAACCACAGGCATTTCAGATTTTTCCACTGGATCTTAGCATGACTGTTCAATCTGTATTTGTGCTGTTTGCAAAAGATTTCTACAGCAAAAGACCAGTCTACATCATACACAGCTAGGTTTACACACTAGTCTGAAAAAAGTGATGAAAAATTTTTTTTTTTTTAATCTTATCATGTATCAGAAAATACACAATGAAAATGCTTTAAAACCTTTGACATTTTTTACTTCAAAATGAGATCTCTTCCCCTAGACATAGCTGAGCATGTGATTTTGATCATTCTCTCTTCTTAAAATCAGCCCCTGAGTATAAGCCTTCCTATAAAACGCTCTTTCTTTTCTCTCACTGCTCTGATCTTTATTTGTCTCACATAATCTGAGCGTCACATAAACCAGAAGATCCAAAGAAAGCTTGACTGGCTTGTTAATGAGCCTGTACAACATCTGAATGTGTCGAAGTGACCAAATTCAAGTCTAATCCATGAAAGTTAGACAGTTTTAAGATCCTTAAAGTTGTTAGCAAGAAGAAGCCTATGAGAACAACAAACATAAATATGTTTTCATAAATATCTTATTTCTCCTAAACGGGGGTCTAGAAGAAACAAGACATTCAATAATCTCCAAATAAGATGATTTATTTTTGATGAGACAAAGAAAAGACTATTATGAGCAGCAAAAGCGTACTCTGGAGGGCGCCAAAGTCCTTATTGAGCATGGCCAAATGAGTCTTAATGTTAATACAATGTTTCTGGTATTTCACACAGGAAAGTGGAAGTAAGCATCAACCGTATGCTTACTGTTGTTATGGGCTTGAATCCAGAAGCTGGCCTTTGTATGTTCTCCTCATGGTTTTCTCTGTGGATGTGGGTTTTCTCTGGTTTCTCACACAGTCCAAAAACATGTGAGCCATGTGAATTGGGGATTCTAAACTGACCGTAGGTGCGAGTGTGTGGGCTGGTTCCCAATGCAGGGAGAGTCCCTGCCTTGTGCCCGTTTGCTCTGAGTACCCATGACCCAAGTAAGGATTTAGCGTTTGCAGAAAATTAATGAATATGTTTGTGTTTTTCTGTCAACAGGGTCTACCCAGTATGACTAGTATTCAGGCTGCTGAGAGCTGATTGTTGGCAAGCTGAGATCCCATTGGCTGTGTGTGCTCACCAAATATCACAGCAGTATTAAAACATTTTCTGTCTAATAAAAACCAATACAATTATAATTCACATGAAAATTAATGATCATTTACAAATTACAATTTTGTACAAAAGTGCCATACAAACACATTCATTCTCGCTCAGGAGCGCCCAAAGCAGCCGATCAAGACAAGTGACAGTTCTACTCATTGCCCTTATAGAGACTCTCTCCCAGATTTATCTAAATAAAAACCTGACTGTGTTTTTTACTCTTTTTTGCTGTAAATGTTCCAAAAAAGCAGTAGTGACACGGATGCTAAACACTTCACCTCATCTATGTCTTAAAAAAGAGCAGAGAATCCAGTCAACTCCTGATGAAATCCTGTTTCAGCCGCAAATATACCCGACTGAACAGCTTGATTCACTCAGAAATCGCATTATGAAAGATGTGTGACTTCAAAAATAAACTTGCACACTGAACACAATGGATGAACATGTGATTATGTCTTCCCTATATGGTTTGCATGGTCATTGGAGTTCCCCTTGGTTTGTTTTGTTTTGAAATACTAGGACTACAGTTTTATTTCTCACCATCACACTATTGCCATTGCTTCAGGTCTGAAAATCTGTTTTGCTATTTGCAGTTACCACAAATCACCACCCCTGTGGTTGTCTGACATGCAGCAGATGTCTGGCATGCAGAAGTGCTTTTTCATCTTCTTACATGAATAATTTTGAAGAGATCAAGGCTTCACTGGTACGATTGTGAGCTTCCGATCCGTTGATTTTCTACAGAAAAGATTTGAAAGTATCCGTCATGTCCTGTGCGGTCAAGCACACAGCAGCTAGAAGGTAAAAGTAAGAAAAAGCAATAAAAATTTGTTCATTTTTATTCAGCTACATCATGTGTGAATGAAAGCCTCAACCCGTGTCGAAGGTGTGAACCTTGAAAGACATACAGATCCACTTTTATTTGATCACCCCGTCCATTAATACTGTATGTTAATGCCACATTGCCAATATATTATACAATAAATACACAAAAATAAAAAACGCTACATAGAAAAGGTAAAAATTTCAATTAACCCGTACATACATCACATGGCACACTCTGTGAAACAACATTTGAACACATAGAAAGGCACGGCCTGAGGCAAAGTGAAACAAGAGGCATGCTGCCTGAGCCCACTCATTCGCCCACCTAATGGAAACTTGTAGCGGTGCAGCACTGTACATGTTTGAGTTTTACCTGAGAAGCAGCTCAACTGTTGAACATAAAAAGCAACAATTCACAGTATATTGACGGTTTGCCAAAAGTTTGGGGACACCTGTCTTTTAAAATGTTGTAAAACATACAAACATTTTTGGGTGATGTGCACTACATTAATCAAGAAAACCCAAACAACTGGAAAGTCCAACAGTAAATTCACAGTAATCTTCATTTAAAAGGCATGTCCTTTATCCACGCTTCTGCTCTGAACAGGAGGATACACCAGTTGCGCTTCATGGCAATGAATACCTGATGCTGTATGAAAACCAAGAGAACTCGCCAGTAGAAACCAGCTGCCTCAAAATTAGATCTTTATGAATAAATTGTAAAGCTTGCAGGTTTCTGAATTAAAATCAAGCCTGGCCTATTTTACTGGAACTTTCTCACCTTAAAAACTGGATTTTTTTTAGTCCCAATCATTCTGTAAGTGGTCGTAGGTGGTACGCGCACTCACAAAAAACGCACGAAGATGAATAATATACACAAAATTTGTTTAAAATGCATCAAATCATCTGGCCAAACTTCTATTTACAAAATCACGAACCTCCGAAATGGACAAAAAAGACATCGTGTCACTTTTTGCTTTTCACTTTCACTTGTAAAAACAAACTGGGTAACCAGCTTGTGTTTGTGGAACAACAGAAAGACCTCACCTCACATCAGGACTGCCCACACTTTCCTGATTTTTAGCTCGTCCTGCCAAGGAAACTGGCAAAGAAAAGTCCAGTTTGACCGCAGCTAAATGCAAGTAACAAACTTCCTAATGGGTGAGTAATGTGAAGAGAATTGAAACTGTAAGATGACTTTACAAGGAAATGTAATGACGTTAATTTAACATTACTGTGTACCATCTTACCCCAAACACTGAAGGCTAAACAGAACCATATATCAATTTCATGCGATCATATTTCTCACAGTACCTCTGTTACTTCTGTAGCCTTGGTGAGATATTAGCTCTCATAAGTAGTGTTTAAACTACCCCTCAAATGACAAAATCTTTTCATACAAAGGAAGACTCTTTCGAAGAACAAGAAGCTGAGTGTGTCAAAATACTCTCAAAGAATTAGTTTTTTTTACCTTTAAGAAAGTTGTCCTCAACTTTTAACAAGCGGTGCAAGTTGTTTTTTAACAAAAACTTTACCCTTAAAAAAAAAACCCTTACTGAACTGATACCAACTGACACACCTAATGATATCTAACGATATACAGTAGCCTATCTGTTTTATCTGACTGATCATGTGAGAAATCAACACTTGATGGGCAATGCAGAAAAAAAAACACCCAACAAAAGTTTTCGTGATCATTCATCTTAGAAGTTTCTCTTTGGCCTGGCACGCTCCCATCGCGTGAGAACCGCCTGGGAGCCTGCTGTGGTTACTCATATGAGAACCAATACGTGTTTTATTCTTACAGCTCTGAAGTACTGCTGTTTCTCATTCTGCTGATGGACTGCCTGATTACTCTCTTGCTGGCGCGCACCTCCTTGGCTATGAAGTAGTAGCAGATGGCGTCGAGGCAGCTGCTGATGTTGGACAGGCAAATTGTCAACTGCATGAAGAACATGATCCCATTTTGATCCCTGCAGGCTGTGATTGTCTTATTATGTACCAGGTAGCGGAGAAAAATGGCCACATGGCTTGGAGTGAAGGGCACCAGGAAGGCGCAGATGCTGCTGTAGATGATTCGTATCCCCCCCTGCTTCTCAGAAGCGCTGACATTGGATTCCTTCAAGGCGCGGATGCTCAGGGTTGAACAGGTAACCAGCACAAAGGCTGGGATCAGGAACCCGAACAGTTCCAAACAGATGATGAGTGCCGTGTTCCAGCCCTTGTCTGAAAAGCCATGAAAGCAGCGGAATGGTTCATCTTTTTTTTCGTGAAAGGTGTAGACAGGCACGGTTGCTAACACAACAAATACCCAGATGGCGAAGCACACTGTTCTGGCGATCTTCTTGGACCGAAGCCACTTGGAGCGAAATGGGTGGCAAATGGCAATGTAGCGGTCAATGGAGATGCACACTATGGTGTAGATGCTCCCATACATGCCCATGAAATACAGGCTCTCCAGGAAGGAGCAGAACATCAGCTTGTCCGACAACCAGGTGTTGTCCCTGGCGTGCATTTTGAAGGGGAGCTGGAGCAATAAAAGGAGGTCCATCAGAGCTAAGTTGGTCATGTAGACAGTTGACTCGGTCCATTTCTTGAACAAAATGCAGAACACCACAATGGCAATGATGTTCAGGACCAGCCCAAAGATGAAGACGGGCACGTAGATGACCAACTCTACAGACTTCATGATGGTGTCGACATCTTCATGCGTACAGTTCGTGGCGTCTGAAGCAGAAGTGGTGACCATCATGTAGAATATCTGTCAAGGTTCTGAGAAGAGTAAGGACCATTTTAAAAGGAATAGTCACCAAATACAGGGAAATATGTCATAATGATTGTCCTTTTCTATGTTGCAGATGCAGAGATTAGGTTGGAGAATGACTGTCTTTTCCCTTAACTAACAGTCACAGTCAGTCAACAACCGTCACCCACACGTTCCCACAGGTTTTTAAACCTGTGCAATCTGGGTGCAGCTTTATTACCACTGAGCTGGTGAGCATTTCTAAAATGAACAGCGTCAATGTCATTTCTGAAGCAAAGCAATGGATTAATGTCCAAAATTATATCAGGCTACATTTTGAATATGGTCTATTTTAAATAATGTAGGGTAATGAGTATTCAATAATATGCATTTCACATAAATATTTAATAGTTTTTACATTGTTTAGACTTTTAGATCAAAGTCTCTGTCAACATAGTTTTTTAAAATCTAAATATCATATTTGATAGGTTTTGTTCCAAAATGCAAAAAACACCAATTACAAAAAGATTTCCATGTACAGTGTTGAGATATTATGATTTATTTCTTTATTATGATTACTATAACATTTACTATAAAATTTTAAAATGTGAATATAATTTTATTAACTTTATATATAATATATATGATATATGATACATATATTTAAGGCATTTGATAAATTGGTATCAGAAACAGTGTTGGATTAGCAGATTCACTACATGCAGCCATAAAGTCTGTTAACAAGTATTCTTGTCACGCACCTGAGGTGAATCTGAACATTTACGCGCACATTGAGAAAGAAAGCCCACCTTTGTTGATGAGTTCCCTCGGGTACGATCAAGTAAGAACTCTGTGGAAGTCAAACGATGACAATTAATCTTTCACATCCTACACACTTCAGTTTCTGACTCGCATGACTGTACAATTTCGAAAGAGTTATAAAGAATAATAAATGAAATGTGATTTAATAATGAGTCAGAAAATTAACGGCAGCATAATGCATCATTTCTGAAATAAAAATTATGGAATTAAAAATGCTAAAACTATCATATGATACATCTAGGTGCAATGTGCCCTTATTTATGTAATAAAACATATTAATTTGTATATGCAATATTAACATATATATATATATACACATAGATTTTTTATAGTTTCTCCATTTGTTGCTCAAAAACGATTTCTTTTCTAAAAATAATTCAGTTTATATCATTGATTTATTGATATCTAGAATCATTTTCGTTTTTATTTTGTATTGAATTAAATGTAGCTCAGATGAATTCATGTTTAGTTTAGTAATTTGGTCAACATAAAAACAGTTGGCTTAAATTGTTGCTAGGGTACAAAAACAATGGCAGAAGTAAAAAGTGGGATCAGCATTAATGTGAAAATATTTCAAAATCTCCTCTCTTTCCTGCACACATACAGAATTCTGCACACAAACACAGGTGGGGGGAGGTGGTGTGTGGTATCAAAACAGCCACAACATGTACCACTGCTGTCAGCACACCTTGCTTTCTCAGATTTAAAACACATACAGTGTGCAAAACTGGATGACTCCCCACCCCCGCAAACCTCACACCCCTGGACTAGACAATATGGGCAAAAACTAAAATGGGCAATAAAGTCACATGAGTTTGCTCTTGTAAAATATTTTCACCTGCTCCGAAGTCATAAGCGTGAGCTGATATATGACTCAAGGAGTCATGCTTTTGAACTACCGCCTTCCTCTTCTCATACGCATGGCTTGTGGCTTCTTTTTTCACAAGGCTTGTGGAACTGGGGCTCCCGAATCACACGCTTTACAACTAGTGTAAACAGGAACATGGTGAAACGTATGTTTGATGGGAACATTTATGTATTAAACTTTAACTTCCATGCACAACTCCTAGTGTCTTATTAATGATTGGGTTTGAAATCCATTCCATCTGAAAGATCACAAATGTGCCAAGTATCGCAAAGCCACACTATTGCTCCAAACTGTTTGTGTTCTAAATTGTTTGGTGAATCTTTACAGAATGTTGAATGTTTGTCTTCTACTGTTTGTCTTCTGTATAGTGAATGCTTGGAAATGTTTGAAGAATGATTGTATTATATATTCTTTAGAGACTGTTTGTGTTTTATATTGCTTGTGGAAAGGTTGCTTTCCATATTGTTTAGGGAATGTTTGTTAAATGTTGAATCTGTTCTCCACTGGTCAGAGAATGTTTAATTTGTTGTTTGTAGAATGTGTATAAAATGTTGAATGTTTGTGTTTTGTGTTGTTTAGAGAAAGAAGAATTTAAACATGTCTTTATTGTTTAGAGAAGGTTTGTAAAATGTTGAATGTTTGTGTTTTATTCTGTTTAGACAATGTTTGTAGAATGTTGAATATTTTTGTTCTAAATCGTTTAGAGAATGTTTAAAAAATGTTAAACATTTGTGTTCTCTATTGTTTTGAGAAAGTAAAATTTTGAATGTTTGTGTTTTATTCTGTGTAGACAATGTTTGTAAAATGTTGAATATTTTTGTTCTAAATCGTTTAGAGAATGTTTAAAAAATGTTAAACATTTGTGTTCTCTATTGTTTCGAGAAAGAAAAATTTTGAATGTTTGTGCACTAGATTGTTTAGAGAATATTTGTTGAACATCTGTTTGTGTTTAAAGAACAAACAAATGGCACAAAGGTGATACCGCAGTTACATTTTACTCACATTCTGCTTTTTCAAAGCAGAAACTGAGTAGTGAAAAACCTTCTTTAGAAAAACAGTGAGGGTTAGAGAGCTAAACTGTCGTGTGATGGTTCAAGATGACTTCTGACCTCTCGATGCTTTTGAAGATTGTCACCCAGACGTGTATGTCTGAAAAGAAGCGTTCCACTTGCTTCTCTTCGGTGAAGGCCTTCCTTCCTTTGTGCAATCAATCTGTTGTCTTTCGTCATCTTCATTTTATACCTTTTTGCGCTGTTGTTTACTTTTTTTTTGTTTTAAACCCGCTGTCTCAAAATGACTTCAGTGCACCGCTGCAAATCCGCAGCTTTAAATTGTTCGAAATCTACAGTTCAGTTCCTACACGCATTTTAAAACTATACAAAAAAAAATATTACAGCAAAGATGAATAACCTCCTCATTTGTTTGCATTTTAAAGGCCTAATTTCGATTCAGAAATCCTTAGGTTTGGTTACATCATCCGAAACTATCCGTCATGGTATGTATATAAATGAAACTCGCAAGAAGTGTTTGGAAACATTCACACCTTTGGAGTTAACGAAGAACTACAATTCATATCAAAACAGAAACCAGTGCATCCAAACGGACAGCTGTGCCCTGTTTCAGATATTTTTACTGTTTATATTACGGGCAAAAGTTGCCTTCACTTACCAAAGTAAAGGTGTTCCAGTGTCGGCGTCTCTCACAGGCTTGAACGCAGACTGTGGTGTCAGATAAAAACAACTTCTGCTTTTAAGCTTTGTAACCACATCCTTGCTGAGAGAAACCTATGATTCTCGCGCTGTCTGCAGGGACGTCACTCAGTGTTCAGTACGAACACATAGTCCAGCCTCTGTCTAGTTTAATATGCAGGATTTAACACACATTTTCCTTCCAAATCAGTTGTGTGAACACAGTTGAACATATCCTAAACATTCATAAAATTCATCCTAAATGGTTCATCTTAAATAAAGTGTGTGAACATTTCACAATTTGCTCAAAGGATTAATTGCGATCGCAGTAACCTCCACAGTAACCTCAGTACAGAGGCCAAGCAGCGTCTTGTCTGTGCTATGAAGTGCATTGAAGAACAACTGACACTTTAAGTGGAAAAACTGCAGAATGGGTCAAGAGAACACTTCTTCACAAAAGAATGGAATCCAGCAGACACGGTTTTGCATGAGGCTCTTTCATATTAATGTAACTATCAATGCAAAAATGTTTGGCTAAACCTTTTCCCCACACTTTGAGTGTGGGTAAACTGATTGAAAGTTAGATATGGGTGCAATTTCCTGTATATACACTCATGTATATAAACACAGGCGCACACACACACACACACACACACACACACAGACACAGACACAGACACACACACACACACACACACACACACACACAC
>JBBJLR010159346.1:0-14617 GCA_037577145.1 Brachypetersius gabonensis
TCTCTCTCTCTCTCTCTCTCTCTCTCTCTCTCTCTCTCTCTCTCTCACTCCCTCTCTCTCTCTCTCTCTCTCTCTCTGCCCTCTTTCTCTGCTTCCCTCTCCCAAGTATGCTATAACCATAATTGGGACATGTTTTTTTTTTTAGGTTAGCTAACATATGGTGATCATGATGATGCTTGCATGCTTAACTTACCCATCACTATGACATCACTTAAAACACTTGGAGTTTTACTGCACATTTACCAGACCAATTAGAGCAATAATTACAATGCTAACAATAGTTTAATAAAAATAAAAACTTCATTTGCAAACTTCAAACAAAAGGGGGAAAAAAATAATTACAGTGACGCCTGTCAAGTGGTTTGATATGGTAGGCAGCAAGTGAACAGTCGGTTCTTGAAGGTGGAAGATTGGAAGCAGAAAACATGGGATACATGATAACAAAGCATCAGTAAAATCCCATGTCTTCTAAGATGTTACTTGAATGCAGTGGTTGTTGATTACCAAAAGTTAGTAACTGGGAATGGGCACCCAAGTCTCATTGAGATGTAGGGGAGTGAATGCTAACTACCCTGTCTGAACTCACAGCAGAGCTACTGTAGAAACGAATTTCTGAAAAATGTAATCCTGACTACGATCAGAGCATACAGTGCATTGCAGCCAGATGCATATGAGGCTGCATAAAAACAGACCATCAGAGTGCTCATGCTGACCCCTATGCAACCAAACAGCCTATACTGGCCATGTGACCATCAGAACCAGAGCATGGAACAAAGGAAGAAATGACAAAGGAAGAAATGACCACTCACCTGGGGAAGAGATGACACCAGGCTGGACTGTAGGAAGAAGGCAAGCCAGAAACGGCAGTGTGATGCTCTTTTTCCATGTTCTGCTGGAAAACCGTGGGTCTTGACATTTATGTGGATGTTACTGTCACATGTTTCACTTACCATTGCTGCAGACCAATTCCATCCTTTTTGGCTGCATTATTCCCAGATGGCAGTGGCCTCTTTCTGCAAGATAAGGTGTACTTCCAGACTGCAAAAATTTTTCAGGAATGGTTTAAAGAACATGACTTGGCCACATTTCAATCCAACAAAGCGTCTGTAGGATGTGTTGGACAAACTAGTCAGAGATCCCACCAAGCAACTAACAGAACAGTTCTACTGCTAACATCTTGGTACCAGATACCACATCACACCTTCAAAGGTCTTGTGGATTCCATACCTTGACGGATCAAAACTGTTTTTGGAGTATGTTTTTAGGCAAATTTGAATTAATTGGCTGAACTATGTTTATCTGCAAACGTATGACACTATTAAGGTATACTCTGTGTTAAAAAGTTAATTTACTCTTTTAACTTCAGTGCCATTGGCCTGTTATCATGACGGATTAAATTTAACAGGAGCAATTAAGTCAGGGCTTGTGTGCCTGAAATTGGGCACAGGCAGCCATCATAAGGCGGATTAGAATTAATAGCTCATTTGCCCTCATTATTCCCTCACGTAATCAGAATGAGGGGTCTGCTATTGTTTTCTACTAACCAGCCGATGTTTCATCTCTCTCTTTCGCTCTCTCGCTCTCTCTTTGTGGTGAAGGCTTGTGCTGGCAGTTCGTTCATTTGTTTTTGTTGTTCATGGCGTATTTGGATCATCGATGTAGTATGACTAATGACACCACATGTGCCTGTGGGTCATTTGAGGGCTAAGGTTCTTTTATGCTAGAAATAGATATGGGTCACAAATATGAATGTGAAGTATTGAGGAAAATGCTGGTATTGTGAACATGACTTTCAATGTCAAAATGACTTTGAATTTGACTAAGCCTCTTCATACTTTGTTTTAGAGAGCTCCGCATTCCATATTTTTAACCATCTCTAACTCTATAACAGTGCATTGATAGGTTGCTGGTATGTTCTCTTGTGCCTCATTCAATAAGGGTAAGTTGATTTGGACAAGTCCCTTTTGGTACTCCATACTTCATTTAAGTCAGTGTAATGTTATTTAGGGTCAGCTTCCCAGACAGGAATTAAGCCAAGTCTTGGACTATCCTTTCGATTTCAATATGAAATCTCTATTCATTATGCTGTGTAATCCAGGACTAGGCTTGATCTCTGTCCGAGGAAACCTGCCTGTAATGTCTTTTGGGAATCACCTCCTTCTCTCGGTACCCAGAGAGGTAGATATTGAATCAATGATGTTGTTCAAGCAACTGCTGTTATGATGGACTTAGAGATGCTGAAAATGGATTACTGTTGTCACAGCTCTGGGTGGTGATTCATCCTAAAGCGATAGAGAGCAGAAGTATGTAGCCGAGGTCACAGGTCAGCTTGTTAACCCCTTTCAATTGCTGAGAGTAAGTCCATGAAGCCCTCTGTTTATGTGACAGCATTTATTATCTGCTCTCAAACCCATGATGCATCTATGGGATCAATCCAGGTAATTTATCAGCTGAGCTGAAAAAGGTGGGTTCACAGGGACCCTATCCTAGATGCTGCGTCTGGATCCTTGTTTGTTTCACATGATTCTAAACAGGATGGTAGATGATGTAAAGTGTAGATAAATGCTGTTCTTCGACCTAGAAACTGGCCAGCCTACTGAAAGTAGGTCCATTTTACCCCTGCATTTAGTTTACACACTCCTGGACAAATTTACAGCTAAAGAAATGGTGTACTGGACAGTTTATGGTACATTTCATTGGCTGTTTGTAAATAACATGCAATAGCTGGTTTCATCCACCAGTGTTTCTCTTGTATTTTGATACAAATGGGTAGAGGATACCCAGGAGGGTCTCTAAAATCAGTAGACTTTAGGCTGCAGTGTTCAGTGGCTCTTTCTGATTGGGACAATCTTCAGTGACATACCTGCTTGGAAATGCTGCAAATTGGGCAGCAGCCTTCCTTTTGGAACCCACCTATTGTGTCCCTGACAGCAAAAGCCAGTCAAATGTTTAAATAGGTTCATGCTTAGAGAAAATCAGAGTAGATCAAACAACACATTTTTATTCATTTCTTTTACACCAATTTCTTGTATGTACAGCAGTACACACTGCAGTAATATCCTTTGATCTTCTGAGAAGACTTTACACTAGATGTTGGAACACAGCTGTGAGGGTTTGATTGTATTCAGTCATTAGAGCACCGGTGAAGACTTTGAGTATTTTATTTTATTTTAATAATGTTTATATTATATTTTACATTGTTCTTGTCTCTGTGTCTCTCTGGTGTCTGTGCAATTGTAGCATAAGCAATTTCCTGTGGGATCAATAAGGGTTCCAGATTCTGATTTTCAGTTCAGCTATTCATTTTTAGTGAATAGTTCTGGATCACAAACATCACTCAAACCCTTCCCAAATGTATTAGACGTAGCTCAGCGGTCCACCGCCGGAATGGGACGAGATTCGTGATTCGTGTTTTCTGTGTAGATTATATGAGCTGTGTGTCCACAATTGATCACTTGTCTGTAATGAAGCTAAATGAACTAATTAGAAGAGGTATCTGAACATGATTGATCATGTAGTGCATGTGTGTTGCTTTAGATTTGTAAGAGATGGAATAAGTCAGTGAGAGTGATTCACATCTGGAGGATATCTGCTGTTTAGAGTCTCAGCGAGATCAATAGTGGTGATACCCTCTGTAGACAGCTTCATCTGCTCTCTATCATTACTGACTGAGTGCAGAGAGGGAGGTAAACAGCCACATCTCCTGTCCACCTATCCTCATCAGGCTCCTTTTCCTCTCATTGAGCTCATCAGCAGAAACACACCCCAGATTGATGCATTTCACATGGATTTTTGCTCAATAAGACCTGCTCCCAGCAGGTTTGTGTTTGTTCTAGTCTCAGACTGATTGATAGACGTTTTGCCCCAAAAAGATTGAGACATACAAACACACACAGACCCTTGACCCTTTCATGTCATAAGTGTTTGAGGCTGTAATTTACATCCAAAGCAACATGTGAATTGTGTATGCATGTAGTTTTGGTCTCACAAGTGTGAAAAAGCATTATGTTCCTTATTGCTGATCCATATATCAATGGTGTAATGATTTTTTTTTTACCTAAAAAGCCATTCTTTACTTAGTTATGTCTGCCCATAACCACTAGATAAGTGCTACATTGCAGTGATTTTACTATGGTGCATTAACAGACTATTGTCTGTTAAAAAAATGGACATCTAAATCATAAAGTTAGAATTAGAGTCAGAAAACTTTAGTGATCACAGAGTAAATGTTTTATGTTATGACTGCAAAGACACAGAGACATCAAGACAAGAACTAGATAAAATACAATGTCTAAATGAGTCTAATAAACAATCTGTAGGAAAATCATTTACAGTTGCTTACAGTTAAGTGAATTACTAACAACACAAAGGAAATATCTATATGAAAAGAAGGCCTATCAATCAGGTTGTGCTATTACTGCAACTAAAATCCTGAGTTGTGGTTAGACCCAGTGCAAGAAACTTTGTTCTTCTAAGAAATAATGGCCAATTTCTCCTTTATCTACAATGGTTTGAAGTGCCAAAGGAACCAAAAACAAACTGATGGAAGAACTGAAATGGACTATATGCATTTAGGCACCAATGTAAAATTATGAGCAAAAATTGCAAAAGAAATAATTGTTGATGATTTTTTGGCATTGATGTCTAATAAGAATGAGAACCATTTTTTCATGAATTTTAATGGCGGGAGGGGGCATGCCTCCTCATATTTCAAGGAAAGGGCATCAGTGTCATATTAAAATGTTTATATGGATGCCTCAGCAGTTTTAGCAACATCATCCTCAGAACACATCCCTTACTGACCTGGAACATTGTCAGATTCATCATCACTCTCTAGAGCTTTACTGCTTTGTGTGTCTGTGTGTGTGTGTGTGTGTGTGTGTGTGTCTGTGTTTACACTAGGATTTAGAACATCATGGCTCTTAAAATTGCCCACTGCTGATGAATAGAGACAAAAGAGCAGCTGATGGTTAATGTTAATTAATACATTAATTAACCTGGCCTTAACCTCTGGGCATGATTGACACAGCCTGAATATGCTGATGTCTGAATGTGCTGTGTGCTGGAGAAATGGATAAGAAACAGCCGCCATACATCACTGTTTGTGCTCCAGCCAAAGAGATGGGGATGTGTGATTGGGGGTGGTAATTTGTGACTGGTCTCTGAAGGGGGTTTTGATCACAGATGACAATCTGCTGAAGTTTGATTTTTATAATGTCTCGCATCACCCCCCTCTCTTGGTCTCTCTCTCTCTAAATTAGTTTGAAGTGCACACACATTCTTTACAATTCTGTTAGCAATAAACATTCAATGAAACCCTGGCGTATAAAGCACATTGTCGCTCTTATCTGTGTTAGCTCAGGGCTCGTCGTTAGCTCCCACTCTGCTTTGCTGGCTACAGAAGTCATTACTCAGTTCATAGGCTGATTCTAACAATGGAAATGTTCATTTTGGTTGTCAGACAGAAAGGGGGGGCAATAAGAAGTGGACAATAAGAATAATTGGTTTCTTTCTTTTCAAAAGTTATTGTAGTATTTTCTTTTTTCCATTAAATACTCGTCGGCAGTGGGCTTTACATATATATGAAATATCAAGTACAGTATATATCTTTATTAGTGATGCATAATGGAACACGTGTGCAATCCAAAATTGTTACAAATAAGTATATACAGCATTGGATGAATCTCTTCAAAATTGTTTAATATCAAGGAAAAGCAATGTGAGTGAATTGCAAAAGCCATACATTGTACACGGTGGAAAAATGGCAACCAAGAAATGTACCTCCTATTGTTGAACTAAAGCAAAACGTTTAATTCATCTCAAATAAATATATATTTTTTGATTGCACCCATGTTTCATTTTGATTCTTTATTTCAGTTAAATTAAATTGTTTGATTTACTTGTCATCACAGAAAGTAATGTTTAAGTCGGCATTTTTTATATTGTGTACAAAATATGGCTTTTATAATTCAGTCACATTGTTTTTCCGTTTTATTTTCCCAGCACAGTAAGCCGTACAGTAGCCAGATATATGCACTATTTCAAATTCAAGCCTAATGCTATGCCTCTGAATTCTTCGGACCATAAACAGCCATAAATCATGTCAGACCCCCACCAGCTCCGTACGCAGTACTGCACTGTAGACAGTGTGTTAACCCCCCATCTACACCCCCCACCCCCAGCACCCCCACTTCTTCTCCTCAGGGGTTCCTTCTTAATGACTTAGCTAGCTCACTATTGTCTGTTAATGTAGCTCATCTTGGGTTCAGGTACCTGGAGGTGCTGGCAAAGTGTGATAATTGGAGCTTATTTATCATCGAATGCTGACTGATGAACAAGGTGAAAGGGGCTCAATTTGTTTACGTCTGCTCTTTTTTTTTTTCTTCTCTTTGTTCATGCCGCTATACCTTGACCGCTGTGTCTGTGCTGCTGTGTATGGAAGGCTGGGGTCAACGTGCTCCTGCAGGATGTCAATGGGAGCATCCCACTGGATTACGCCACAGAGGGTACAGAGAGCAGCTACATCCTCATCAAGCACCTGGAGGAGAATGGTAAGTTCAAGAAAGGCTACTATGTTAAATAAAGAGTTAAAAAAAGTCATATTGGACAATCAATAAAGCAAATAAAAGAATATCATAATGGACAGCCATGCCTGAAACTCACCGTACCCTTTTTAAAAAGGTAAAAAAATAACAAGCAGGCCCTCGGCAGTAGCGAGATTCGAGACACTGATCCATTAATCTTGCTTATATTGCACCTCAGTGTGTTTGTGTATGCAAAACATTTGTGCTAAAATGCATAATGGAGATGGAAATCGACATTTCTCATGATTAAATTTTCATATCACTTCCCTCTGTTTTTTTGTTCTCGTCTCCATTCTCCATTCTTTTTCATTCATTGAGAATAGCATTGGCTATCGCCTGCCTGTATATGATCTTCTCTCATCTTCTCTCTCTGACAGACAGACTCGGGCAAAAATATGAGTATGTCTGAGAGTTCATTTTTTTTCATCTTCCGCACATGAGGTTTTTGCTTAATTTGAAAACCAGAGAGTGAATGGTTCATAAGTCATGTCCATGCAATTATGCTGGCAATGAGATGGTAGGAGAGATTAATGAAGGAAGCCCTAACCTAAGTGAAAAGTGGCCTACATGATTTAAACCAGATGGAGGAAGGTGTGATGTATAACAGTCCTTGTGGGAACACCACGAGTAACTGGCATTACTTTTTAATCTTACTAACTCACTAATATGCTAGCACTGCTAAAATAACTGCTATGTTGCATACTCTGTACTGTTTGGCAGATTGGTTTACAAACCTGCCAGCTAGGTAGAAATCACTCTGCAGTTTATCTCCTGTGTCTCCTGTGTTCCCTAAAAGAGCCATCCGTTCTGTCAGCTCGGCCCTAAAAAAGTAAAAGCCACTTAGTCTACAAATCAATCAGACTGAGGGCCAAGAGGGAGAGGGAGGTTACCTCTGTTAAAGGGGAGGAGAGAAAGCTATTAGATGATTCGTCATTACAGAGCAGCTTACAGTCATAGCCACACCTGGCAAAAGAATATAAAGCAATAACAAACAATAAATACACTAGGACTGCATAATTAATTCTCTAATAATAATTTAGTTGGAATGTGGATATTACAGCCAGAGATGCTTTCTAAGTCATTTATATTGTGCAAACTTTATAATGTACAAACTTATCACAGCTTTCATTTAGCAACACAAGCCCCCAAATTCATAAGGAGTGTACTTGGTCTGCAACAATGTTTAGGTAGGTGGTACATGTCAAAGTAACATCTAAATGAAAAAAGGTTTTCCAGAAGAACATTGCCCAGAGCATCACTCTCCTGTCTTCCAATAGTGCACCCTGTTATCAACCCTTCCCTGTGTCAGTGACACAAACACATTAAAAATGTGATTCTTTTTTAAAAGATAATGGTCACCTTATTCCATTGCTGCATGGTACAGTTCTGATCCTCATGTGCCCACTGTGTGCACTTTCAGCCATGGGCAAGGGTCAGCATGGGTACTCTGTGCAGCATTATGTGCAGTAAGCTGTGATGTACTATGCATTCTAACACCTCTCTATCGCCAGCATTGCATATAGCAACATATCCTATAGTAGCTTTTGGACCAGATTGGCTTGTCTTTGCTCCCTACATACCTCAGTAGGGATGTAGAGCCTTCGGCACCAGTTTAACCAGTTGTCTTTCTATAGACCCCTTTGCTTGGACCACTTTTGGTAAGTGCTAACCATTGCATACTAGGAACTCTACACAAGACCTGTGTTTTAGAGATGTTCTGACCATCATCCTAATCATCATAATTTAGTTCTTGTCAAAGTCACTCAGATCCTCACACATGCCCGTTTTAATGATACCCTGCACATCTAAAACTGGCTTTTCACTTGCTACCTAACATATTCCACCCCTTGACAGGTGGCATTAAAATGAGAGACCTGATGTTTAACTGCACCAGTCAGTGCTTTTTTTTTTGTTGTGGCTGATCGGTGTATAGCATAAGCGGCACCTTCCCCCACCAACCACCAGGCCAAGGGTGAGAGCATATCAGCGATATAGTTTTTTTAATGCAAAAGGTTCATTTACCGGATTTTGTAGAGAATATGTACCTGCTTTGATTCAAACACATATTGCGGGTTTTGTAAATCATTGGACTTTATGCACAGTGGATTGTGACTGATGTGTTGCCTTGCACTAGTGACTATTAATAATTCACATCTCACATTTTTGTCATTTTATTGTACTGCAACTGAAAACCTATGTCCTTTGGTTCACTTCACAGTATACAGATTATCTCACCTTGCATTCAGAGTTTTTTTATTCCTCTGTCCTTGTCCATGTGATTTTTTTTTTGTGTAAAGTGGAGGTTAAGTGTGCCCCCAGGAAGACTTAATGCACTGAAAAGTTGATGAGCAGGGGAGGAAATGGTACACTGAGAGAGGGAGACAGAGACAGAGAGAGAGAGATGGAGAGAGACACTGTTTTCAGCGTGAGATCTGGTCCCACAGGATGATATGATGAATAGATCTTGAGCTCTTGTCATGTGGCAGCTGTTCTGATCTGCCCTGCTCCACTGTGCACACACACACACACACACACACACACACACACACACACACACACATATACAGACACACACACACTCTTCCTGACCTGTTAGAAATGTTTCTCAGCCTCACTCCTCATATTTCTCTATCACATACACGTCACCTACATAATCTCTGAATGCCCAAAGTGAATTTCTCTAGAAATTGTTATTGCAAAAAAACATCCACAGTAATGACAATGATTTTTTTGTAGCATTTATTTTTAGTAACTTATGCGCATTGAAGGTCTTTAAACCTGTCAAGAAAACACATCCACAAAACCTAAAAGTCTTGGCATTTCTTGGTATTTCTGAGAATTTTTAGTTTAGTTTAGTTTAGTTTCCAAGCTCTCTGTTCACTTGGTCACTGTGAGAAACAGCTCAAACAAAAAGTGATCAGTTGCACAGCTTGTCGGAACTCCCAACTCAACATTGATCTTCTCCAATGCTTCATGAAAACCCAGGCTGACCTTTTCTTACCTGAGGGGAAAAAACACAGTCATTGTTGTACAGTTTGTTTAGTGTTAGATGACACATGCATTTAGGCATAGATTTTCTTGAAAAATGACAGTTTTGAACACTATTTTCTGATACTGATACAATACGATGTCTGGGACCATTGCTGAAACCTCTTTGGGTATAAAACCGAGTTTTCATAACAACAACTAAGCGTATTTAGTTTAACCCTAGTTTAGGTAAGGTCTTGAACTGGAGAGCCTCGGTCCAACACAACCTGAGCAAATTCCTGTTCTGAAAAAGGTGTCAGCAGTATTAGGCTAGTGCAGCTGGTAGCCTAGTGGTTAGGGAGTTCGCCCTGAGATCACCACTCACAGAATGGTCACTTTCACTTGACTATTAACTCAGAATAAACTGTGCAGTGAATAATTTATAGCAGGCAAATTGCCAGCAGCCAGAAATGGATCTTGGCCCAGCAAGCTAAACTTTTCATTTTACTCACAAGGACAGTCAAATACAACCAATAAATTGTAAGCATGCGTACATGCTGCTTTCAACAGAAAAAAGTGTAAATAAAGGAAAAGTCCATTTTGCAGTTTGCATGAGTGCTAGTTGTCTAGTTTCGAAGGGATGTGATCTGAAACTGACCAAAATGTAATCTAATGAACTAGCCAATATACTTCCTATCCAAGATACATACTACACAAACAAGCTCCCCCTTCGATTAAACATCACACCGAATGAGTTTCGTTCTGCCCATCGAACTATGATGAAACTATCAAACTCTCTGCTGTGGGCTCCAGGAGAACAGCAGCAGTATCTGCACATGACTGTAGCAAAAGTAGTACATGTAAACATGGAAACTAAAAGTGTTATTTTTTTACATTTTGGCTTGGTGACCTTAGGTTGCTCAGTTTTATTTATCTTTAGTCTGTAATTTTCTTCTTTTTTCATAAATTTTCTTAGTGAGCTTTAAGTCTGCGTTCAGTCATGAGTCAGTCAAGATGTGACTTGAGTCCCTGTATCTGGTGTACAGTAACCTGTTTGCATCAATTTGCAATTAGAAGAAAGAATGGGCATGAAAGCACATCTGACACAAGTGTTTCAGAGTTTGAAGCGGTCAGTAGTTTTGAGATTTAGGATTGAGATGCTGTAACTTAAGACTTTGATGCTTCTTGTAAGGTTTTGTTCTGTCTGTTAGATCACATATTGCTAGACAGCAAGTCACCACTGGGCATCATTTTCAGAAGGGAGGAAGCTGGTGTGATTGGAGGAGAGAGAAAGAGAGAGAGGGAGGAAAGAAGTATTTATTCTGGCCATAGTTCAAAGCTCTGGAGGGAAAAACTGGGGGAAATCCCAATTTCCCTGTCCAGACTGGAGGCTTACCTACAGATAAAGGATATGCTAATGATGGACTTTTCAGGGCTCAACCCACTGTTTTTCACGTGCATCTACTCTCTACTTCAAATGTCTGTTTTACTGAACAGTTATGTGTGTTTGTCTTTTGACAGTTAAATAAATTTAAAAAATCATCCTAAAACTTTAGCACTGAGTAAAAGTGGCCACAGCCAACTCTTAACGGCGTGGGATGTGAGAACAGCTGTGATGCCTGTGTATTTTTACCCACTCATTTTACGTTTATGTTTGTGTGTGCTTGTGTCTGTGTCAGGAGTGGATATGAGTTCCATGCACCAGATGAAGACTCAGAGAGCCTCCGTCATGCTGTCAGACGTGAGACAGCTGGTCAGCAGTGGAGCCAGTGTCAACCAACGCAATGATGAAGGAGTCACGCTGGTAAAAATTCATGTTCCTCACTTAACCTCAAACACAACTCCGACATTAACGTCAATAGCTGGATGATTAAAATGCCACAAAATGCTATTTTAGTTCTCTGAAGGACAATTTTTATAAATGAGATTTGTGTGTGAAGGACCTTTTTGGTTCAAATTAAAAAGTTAATTTTTTTATTGTTTATTTATTTTTGCTATTGAAAGAGATTTATATCTTACATTGTTATTTAATTTTACCTTTGGTCCACCAAGGTCTACATCAGACTTGCGTTTGCATGACAATTTTCCAACCTGTATTTTTCCATTACTGCAAACAACTTTGTTATCTATAAGACCAATATATTTAAATGACCTCTGTTCTAATTGGCTTTTCTTTTTGTGTGTTATTCAAAAAGCTGCCTGTCTGAGACATTTCTTGCAATGAGTAGGCCAGGCTGATTTGATGTATATTCGTGAATGCGTTGTTTTTTCCATGACATCACAAAAACAATGCATTAGGACAGTCTGTTTTTGTGGCTAATACCTGACCCACACTAGGACTAATCCTAACTAATAATGAAATACAAAAGACCCTGCATGTAATGACATTTTTCTTAGATTTTTTGTTCTTATTTTGTCTTAGTCCTTACACTACAAGATACAAGAATCACCATGCTTTCAGAATATTGCTTACAAACAAGAGTCCTGACAAGGGATTATGATTTTCAAAGCCTTGCTGGAGTTTCTATCAAACTAATAGGACTATAGATTTAAACAAACATATCATATGACAGTGAGGAAATGATTTTGACTTGCCATCACCATTCCAGTTCATCTCAAATGTGTTGGATGGGGTTGAGATCAGGGCACTGTGGGGCCAGTCAAGTTCTTCCACACCAAAAGTTATCCAACCATGTCTTTATGGACTTTACTTTGTGCACTGGGACACAGTAATGCTGGAATAGACAAAGTTCTTCCCCAAACTGTGTCCACAAAGTGTCTACGTGGTGTTGTCCAAACCGTCTTGGTCTCCTGAAGCTTTAAGATTGCCCTTCACTGATTGCCCAAAAAATAATCAGGCATTACAAATGATAAAATTGGACAATGCAAATAATTTAAAGACAATATGTGAGCTTGAACAGGTGGGTTATGATTTTGGATTTAAAAAGTGAGAGGGAACTAATGTTTCTAAGGTCAGGTGGTAATGAGTTCCAAAACTGGGGAGCAGGGCGACTGAAAGCTCCCCATAGTGGTAAGATGGGCAGAAGGAACAGTCAGGTGACTGGAAGAATATGATCTGAGGTTCCAAGACGGAGTGGCAACATGAAGGAGTTCAGACAGATATGGAGGGGCGAGGTTGTGAATGTCCTAGACGGTTAACAAAAGGATTTTGAATAGAAATGTTATAGAAATATAATAGAAATTGTTCTTCTAAGAACTACTCATTAAGAACCAAAAATAATTCTTCTGTTGCATCACATGACGAACCCTTTCTAGCGCCAATAATTTTAACTGTGTAGGTGTAGAGTAGCATTTTGTTCATTAGATCTCTGATCCCTCAACAATGTAGTGATCATGATTCTTAAAAATGATTCAGTGCATCATTGCTGTTCACATATCAACGTAATTAAATTGGCGTGACAGATTCTAACCTAGTTTATTTTCTTATTATTATTCATCCAAAAAGTTGTTTTAAGCTTGAAGCAGCAAACCTTGCAAGATCATATATACAAGTAGTATCATAGATCCTAGATCTAAATAGTATTAGCTATGGCTATTGAAGCTTTGATTCATTTTACACCTCTGTTACTTACTTGTGAAATGTGTGTGTGTGTGTGTGTGTGTGTGTGTGTGTAGCTACACATGGCTTGTGCTAGTGGCTACAGGGACGTAGTGTCTTTGTTATTGGAGAGTGGAGCAGATGTACAGGCGGCAGACAACACTTACTGGACTCCTCTCCATCTGGCTGCCAAATATGGACAGGTCAGTGTGTCTATACTCTCTGCTATTACTAATGTCTCCACGTCATACAACATGAGGACTAATTGGAACGCTATCATGTTTCATTAGATACCTTTATCTTTATTCACACATTGGATTTCAAAAACAGGGAATGTATAAATGTCTTCACACACGTGAATTAGTTCATGAGTAGCTGCAGATGAAATACTGTTAATCAACCCTGCATTGTTCGGTCTCCTATTGATCTTGCTTGTACATAAGCAGACACAGCTTTGACTACATGTACAGCAATTTGTTTTAGATGCCAGGTAATAGAAGTGTAATAGTATTTCTGTAAGAGTAGAGATTGATTTCCAGAGGGAGGCGGGCCTGGTTGGAGAATCTTGCTGACATGATCAAATATTTGATTACATTTGGAGGCACTATGTTGGGCTGCTGATAGAGGGAATTTTGTTCTTCTACAAGATTGTTCATATTTCTTTCCTCAAAGGATGCACTAATTTGTACCTATTTAACATTCTGCCTTTCTTTCCATCACCTCTATCTATCTCTTTTACCACACTCCGGCACTCTTTTCATTTCAAATGAAAAAAATACCTCACATTGTATGTCTTTTCATTCTACATATGAAGGTTCTTGTAAAATGCATTCTTCTTGGAAAACAAACTTATCTGTTTGTTGTGATTATAAACTGTGTGTGTTTGCTTGTGTGTGTGTGTGTGTGTGTGTGTGTGTGTGTGTGTGTGTGTGTGTGTGTGTGCGTGTGTGTGTGTGTTCTACACTGTTCTGCACTGCAGGCAGTGAAGTGACTCAGCTAAATTTCATGCCGCAGTCTCAGCCCATAGTAATCTATGACCATATAACAAAACTCCAGTTTCAGGCAAACTGCTTTATTACACTGAGGCCAGAGAGAATAATATTGCAGGCAAAAAACTGCACAGATGCCCTTCATCATACTGTGCTGTCCTACAGTCGGAGAGCTAAAAGACAGAGAGCATCTTGGTGAGTGAAGAATGCAGCTGCTGCTGTGTGTGGAATCCCTGGGCCCAGTCGTTTATGTGTATTCTGTACAGTGACAGTTCCAGTGCTGCTGTATAACTGAGGTATTTTTAGATGCTAGCTTATACTTCACTACTCTATTAGCATGCTGAACAGCCAGCGGCTCTAATGGCTCTGCCTCACACTGCTGTCTGGCAGGCTGATGAGCTGACCCGATGGCTACGCTCTCTCACATGAAAAGACTTTCCTCTGAAGTTTGTGTGTGTGTGTGTGTGTGTGTGTGTGTGTGTGTGTGTGTGTGTGTGTGTGTGTGTGTGTGTGTGTGT
>JBBJLR010159355.1:0-14616 GCA_037577145.1 Brachypetersius gabonensis
AGAACCAGTAACTTCAGTGATGACCTCCACTGGGACGAAGTCTGTAGTGTCTGAGCAGGACTTCTGAACTGGAGTCTTCAGTTTTTCCTCGCTTGAGTCCAAAATACTGACAAACCTGCAAAAAGCCCAACGACTGATTTAAATACTGTTAATTAAAAGACGCAACAAACATTTAATACTTGCAGCTAAAAGGAGAAGTCAGATGATTGAGCTCAAGTGCACACACAAGAAATACAATGTAAAAGTTGTTTAGAGAATAAAACCCAAAGATTTCAGGTTATAATTCTTTTATGTTCTTATGCATGTGTTTGAGCTCAAAGACTACCTTTCCCACAATCCCCCTTTAACCACTGTGTAAGGAGCTGGAATTTAAAACATACAAAGCCGAAATTTAGATTACTGGCTTAAAATTTATGCTTACAGGGGTTTACACACATCTGATAAAGTTATGAACCTCATAAGTCAATGTTAAACTGAGTTGTATGAGAGGAAATATCTGGCTAAAACCAGCAAGCTTAAAACATTTTAACACACTGAAGCAAATTAATATAAATTACTTTTTAACAGGCAATTAAATCAGCTTCTCTAAAAATGTAATCGAATAGAAAAGTACATTGCATTGTAAAGATTGTGTTGTCTTAATATGAGATATAACCTCACTGCCCCTGAAAATACGGCTCATCTTCATTTAACCAGAAACAGAACCAAACGTTGAACCAAACCCAGATTTAGACCCAAAACTACACTAATAATTGCTGTTAATTTACAGCCAGTTTCCAACAGTAATATATTGTATTTAGAACGGGTTTGTACCGTAGTTTGAAATACATTGTGGGCTGTTCAATGTAAATCAACAGCACACAGACTCTCAACAGTATGCTAATGTTTTAAATGACAGTAAACTACAGTATTTGGTTCACGCCGAACTCTTGAGGGAAAGATCTGCTGCCAGAGCCCTGGAGACATGCTTCATCTGCATCAATCCGACTGTGCATCTACAGGTAATTAAAAACGAGCTGTTTGTCTGTTTGAACGTTTAATCGCCCTGTGGCTCTGCAGTCTGTCTAGCTAGTGGATGTGATTTGATGCCACTTATCAGTGAGGCTAGGATTTCACAAACTTAAGCAATGTTTTTAATGTTTTACATTTTACTTTGCTGACATTTATTTTACACAGTGGTTCCCAACCTTTTTCCTAGGGGACCCCCAATTTCACCATTGAATTTCATGGCGACCCTTTAATCTTCCTAATAAGCACCATTATAGAGGTTAAAATGACGTTTGCCATGTTAATTTTAATGTAAGAACAAAAATATATATTAATGTTTGAACTCAAAACATACAGTAATGTGCACAGTTGCAACCTATTGTGAACATTTTTTCCAAATACAATTTAAATGTTTTTTGTAACACACAAACTGTACAGTGTTACTAAAGGCTGACGTTTAGTGAGAGCTCTGGCCTTGAATTTCTTGAGCCAGTGTTGGGATGTCAGGTGTTTTTTTGGTGACAGCCAAACGAAAGTCATTGTGCGCGTCGAGCTTGTTGCGCGCTTTTGTTTTGATGGTGACCAGCGCACTGAAAGCAGTCTCTGACAGGTGTGTTGTGGCGAACGGCAAAATGAATCTGGTGGTGGCGTGACGCGTGAGCCGGGGGGCAATTTGTGGTCCTTTTACAAGCCAAAACCGCGTGTATCCATGTTCATCAAAGAATCTTTTCAAGAGGGAATTTGCCTGTATATCCAGGAGCTCGTCCTCAGCGTGGAGGTATTCAACATCCTCCTCTTTTGCTAGAATCACTCAGGCGTCTTTGGACACGTGTTCTCCTACATCGGAAAACCGGGATTTCGTCTCCTCCTGAAGTTGCTCCATGTGCTCCATGGGTAAACTGACTGATTAAATTCTCTGATAATTTCCCCCATGATTGTTTCTGCAATGACGGAAATGACTGCAGATCTCCTTTTGCTAGTTTGTGTTTTCTGTACTTTACTTTACGCACAAATGCGTCCACCTTCTCCTTGCATGCCATTATACTGGTCCGTGCGCCTGCATGCGTTTGTTTGTGTCATTATACAGTGCGAAAATGTCCGCTAAGTATGTTGTCTTAATGAGAAAGTCATTTGTGATTTCTTCAAGTAGTTTTGGATTGTGGAGGGTTAAGAACTGTTGAATCTGACTTTGAAGCTCAATGAAGCGCTCCAACACTTTACCGCGGGATAACCAGCGCTCTTCCGTCTGGAGGAGGAGCGTCTGGTGTGTCTCGTCCTCACAAAGCTGCGCAAAGATGCGTCTGTTGAGTGGAAGCGCTTTGATAAAGTTCACAATTCTCACGACAGTTTTTAAGGTTTCGCTCAGATCCTCACAAAGATGTTTGCTGGCTAGCGCTTGTCTGTGTATCATACAGTGAAACCCGAGACAGTGGGGTGCCTTTTCTTTTGATTTTTTCCCATCATAGAAGCAGCTCCATCTGTGCAGCATGCGACTAAATTGTTGTAGGAAAGGTTGTGTTTTGTAAAATATGTGTCAACAACACCAAAAATGTCTTCTCCTCGAGAGCTGGTTGTGAGGTTAACAGACATAAGAATGTCCTGTTTCAGCTCGTATACAATAAGTACAGCCTCCTCCGCTACAGTGGTAGTTTCATCCAGCTGGATGGCAAACGGGCCGGTTTTCAGAGTCTGTATTAGCGTGTTTTCCACATTATCTGCCATTCTGTCAATCCTGTCTTTCACCGTGTTGTTAGACAGGGGTACAGCCTTCAGTTTGTTAGCCACCTGCGATCCACACATTATTTCTGTCATTTTAATGCACGCTGGTTTGATAAGTGTCTGCTATGTTGTGGGTTTTTTTGGCTCTCAAATGATGCAAGGGTTGCCTGCTTATGGTCACTGCCAACCTTAGCAAAACTTTCTCTGATATCTTGTGGTCTGTTAATTATTGTAATTTCTTTTTTTCGGAGAAAAAGCTCTCTGGTTTTCCCACCGTTTCGGGGTGTTTAGTAGATTGGAGTCGCATTAGCTTGCTTGGTTTCATGCTTTCATTAGCCAGTCTCTCGCCGCATATGACACACTCAGTCTTGATCTTGTCCATGGCCTCAACAAAGCCATACAGCAGATAACTGTCTTGATACAGTCTTTTTCTCTTTTGGAGACTGTCTGTATTATCTTCACCTAGGCGCTTGGCCATTTTAACCCCTTGCTTCTTTGCTGTTTAATGTTGATCAACTTGTGATGCTACTTCACGCAGGTCACACACATTCTTGGATGGTACACAGTATTTTGATATTAACCAATAGGCTCCACGTGCAATGCCTTATTTATCGCGATATTTTCAACGTTTTATTTTTGTAAATTAATTAATAAAAAATTAAATTAAACATGAATTTTGCTTTTCATCACTCATAATACCTAAAACTGAACACATAGACAAAACATAAATTTGGGACCTCTTTTTTGAGAGGACGTGGCGACCCACTGAGGAGCTTTGGCGACCCCTATTGCGGCTAGCAAGGCATAGGAGATGAACATATTTACATCTAGCCGTGATTATCTGGAGCAAATTAAAGTTACCTGAAGATGTTACAGTGAAATACCCAACAGAGACGGTTGTGGTACAGTAAATGGAGGTTTGTTGTACTATGTGTTGTGTTTAAATTACATTTGTTAAACACTGAGGTGCATTGCCAGAAGGCGCAGGGCGTTTGGCATCTTAGGGCTTTTAGAAGAACGAAGCGAGAACAGAAGGGCAGCAGGCAGTAACTGGAAATCTAGCTGGATTTATAGTTGGATTACTATTTGTTCTTTGTAAAATGTTTTTCTTAATAATTTAGAACTAAAATGCTAAAGAAAAAAACAACATATTGCCATGGAGATTTCCGTGTACCGTTCTCAGAGAAAATCCGTGTGAGACTGATTCCGCGACTCCTGATCCGCATAAAACCAGGGGGTGACTGTCTTCCATCGGTGATGCTGAAAATCTGAGCATGAATGCTGTCTGCCGTGCAGTTCGCAAGGTGGTATTTGCTCTGTCTAAACTGCTGGATGTATTTGTGGTTTTCCCTGGTCATTTAAGGGTGGATGAATAAGGATCTTTCTTTTTTACTTGGTCTGTTATACGAATAACAGATCAATTGTAAAATTGTTGTTGTGTTTCACCTTCTCCATCTATTTGAGGAAGGTAGTGCAATCTGAATCCTAAAGATTTGTTGACAAATAGAGTTTGCATGTGACAGTCTCTGTCGATTTGTTCACAGGGCATTTTGATGGCCTTCTGCTATCAAGCCTCACTCGTCTGCTAACCCTTACGCTGAGCCTCAGTCAAGGCCACAAGTGAGATACAGTGTAGCTCATGACAACACGAGGGGCAGAAGGGAAAAGACCCCAGACCTGATGCCTTTCAGAGTTTTTTGACAGAAACCTCCGCAAATTCGCGGAAACCACAATTATCCTTTTTTGGTTTTGCTTTGTTTGTGGCAATGTTTTATTCTTCATGCATTTTAGTGCTAAATTATTAAGAAAAATATAATTTACTCACTTTGTAGAATAAATATTAACATAAAAAAATCAGCCAAATTTTCAAATAAAATATAATTTTCGAGGTTACACTGAACCACTAGTGCAGCTGGTGTTCTGGTGCGTTCATCCCTCCATCAGAAAGGCCTGGGTTCTATTCCAGTGACACCACTGAGGTTCCCTTGAGTAAGGTACAGTCCCCACACACTGCCCCCCCGACGCTGTGTTCCTGGCTGCCCGCTGCTTCACTTCATGCAGAGGAAGAGTTTGGTGCTGTTCACACCGTGTGCTGTGGCGTGTTCACGTATGACAGAACGCCCACTTTCACTTCAATAGAGTCAGAGTCAGGAAGTCACACATGTTAGTCTTCATTTGGGTAAGAGGACCAAAAGAGTGGGTAGTGGTTTGGCTCATTTCTGTGTTTGTTTGTTTATTATTATTTTTATTTTTGTATTTTATGTTTCTTACACCCAGGGCTTTTGTTCATATTGTCCTTTTTCCACAGCTTGTAAACAGTGACGCTACATGAAGCGTGTGCTTATGCCCAGTTTTAGTTCTGTGGTGTATAAAGTTTCATTAAAGTGTAAAGTTCCATTCAGTCATACGTGAACACACCACAGCACACAGTGTGAACAGTGTGAAATTCTTCCTCTGCATTAAACCCATTTACCAAGTGAAGCAGCGTGCAGCCAGGAACACAGCGCCTGGGCAGCAGAGTGTGGGGATGGTACTTTATTCAAGGGTACCTCAGTGGTGCCATGAGCAGTCCTGGGATTTAAACCCACGACTTTCTGATTGCAGGGCAAATGCCCAACCACTAGACCACCAGCTTTTTATCTTGGGATGTGAAGGGCATGAATGGTCCTGTGATGATCTAGGATTTGCTCTCATATGGAACAGATGTGGTCTTTCTCCAAGAGACCCATTTGTGTATTAAACATCACAGTAGAGTTAAAAAGATGTGGATAGGACTCAGCTTTGACTCCAGAAAACACACTTTTCCTTTTCTTCTGTTTTAGGCTAAATGTTTAAAAGTAAGTAAAGAAATATTATTCTTTCCTCCTTCCTGTATTTTCTCCTCCTACTGATGGTGAAGGATGTTGAAGCTTTACACCTCCATCTCCCTCCTTCCTTCCCACAATGCACCTGTGCAGAATCCCCCTACAGTGCAGAAATGTAGAGACAGTGAAGTTCAGTGATGAGAAAAAGACACAACAGATGAAAGCAGGCGGCTCTGCTGGGAGTGATGTCACTGTTCTTATGTGATGATGGAATATTTGAGCTGGTCCATCATCAGTTCATGGTTGTGGTTTGAAGTGACAGGATTTAAATCAGGAGCTCGTCAATAAAGTGATCTCTCAGCTCCCTGCATTTTACACCTTTTAGCAGAAACTGTGCTGATGATCAGATTTTATTCAGATGTGTTTATTTTCTAATAGGCCTAACTCTACGCATTCCTTGTCTTTTCTTGACTCAGCCTGAAACCTTATGTCTACCTGTACACCTTCCACCTTAAGCGTAAAGCCCAGCTATAAACCAGCCTTGAGTCTACTTTCATCTACTCTAACTTCATCATATGTCTCTGGCCTAACCATATAACTTCAATTATAGTAAAAACAGCATGAGCCACTCTATCTACATCAACATGGTAAAGTCCAGCTGTAAAACTATTTTTAATTACTTTTACACAGTGTGTCGTTATCCAGCACCAACAAGGTGACACATGAGCTGTATGATCAGCTGATGAGTTCAGGGAGGCATATTGAAAGAAGGAACACATCAAAAAATATTGTGTACATACATATATATATACATACACTGTAAATCCCAAGTTATCGCAGGGGTTACGTTCCAAGCGCACCCGCGTATAGAGAAAAAACGTGAATATGTGATGTGGGGAAAATTGCCCGCCCCCATCCCCCAGATATGCCGAACCCGCACGTGATGATGTGGTCGCGCCTCTGGTTCTGCATGCAGACGTCGCCTTTCCTCCGGTCCAGCAGAGGGCGCTGTTGGATGTTTGTGTTTGTAAAGACTGCGGGAGGGAAGAAGATCGTGAGACCGAAACGTAAACAGTGGGACTTTATTTTAGAACCCGGTTCTGTTGTCCATTCAGAAGCAGATCGGTGTGATGGCCGTGAGCGGTGGTCTGTCTCTTCGGGTCAGTGTGTTCTCAGAGCGCGGGGGGCGGCGGTATATGGAGGATGTGACGGAGGTTCTGGTGGAGGGTTCTGGACCCGGGGTTCAGACAGAGGGTTCGGACCGGACTCAGGGTCGCCTCTCGGTGTGTTCAGCAGGGAGCTGGAGCGCATCCGGCCCGGAGGCAGAACCCGAACCCAGGGAGTCCGCGGCGTTCTTCGCGGTGTTTGACGGACACGGCGGGAGAGAGGCGGCCCAGTTCGCCCGGGACCACCTGTGGGACCTCCTGAAGAAGCAGAGGGGGTTCTGGTCCGGAGACTACAGGAAGGTCTGCCGGGCAATTCGGACCGGATTCGCGGCGTGTCAGCGCGCCATGTGGAAGAAACTCCGTGAGTCAGAACCAGCTTGAAGTTTTTCTAGATGATCAGTAGACAGTAGCGCATCTGCAAACTTCTGAAAGCGTAAAACTACAAAGAGAGTAAAAGACTGAATGCAGTCATTTTATCTGTAATCGCCTGTTAAGATCGTGCACACTGTCCATCAGTAGCTTAAAAGTCTAGTCATTGTATAGAAACAGCATGGTGGCATTTTACAGCACTTCAGAGTTTCTGATTACCGAACCCGGTCTGATCCTGGGTCAGTGTTAAACACCGGTCTGAATTGAGGTCATTGTTAACACTTTCCCTGGCTGTGTTTTTCAGCTGAGTGGCCGAAGACCCTGACTGGTCTGCCTAGCACCTCGGGCACCACTGCTAGCGTGGTGGTGATCCGCAGGGACCGCATGTTTGTAGCCCACGTTGGGGACTCCTCAGTGGTGCTGGGAGTTCGGGATGACCCCAGTGACAAGGTGATCACAGCGGTGGAGGTCACGCAGGACCACAAGCCTGAACTTCCCAAGGAGAAACAAAGAATTGAAGGACTGGGAGGCAGGTAAAAAGGAAGTGCTTTCAGTAAAGTAGTGAAGTGTTTATAGTAATGCTTTATGTTTGCAGCAAACACAAAGAGTTCTTTATTTGTTGCTTTCTGATGGCCTAGTTCAAGTTCTGCTATAAAGAACACTTAATTTACAAGAACCCTCTCGGCACCCTTTAATAAATCAATGAATGAATAGCAATTATTCTTTAAACGTCTTATATTTTGTATGGTTTTATAAAGTTAAAACAGCTGTAATTCACCATTCTTTATTATGCCATATGTAAATTACTCCTGTTCTGATTGGCTGCTGTGTATTGTGCAGGAAGCTGTTAAAACTAAAACACACTTTCATTGGGGAAATGTGTGTCTATTAATGTTGTAAAAAAAAAAATAGATTCTCAGATACTAATCGATACTAACATGTACTATCGAGTCTGATATCAATTAGCACTAGTATCAATACTTAAATGCCAGTATTATATATGCCGGTTTTACATGACTGCATTTTGTCCCATATCTCAGCCAGGAACAACCTACATTTTACACGGACCCTCAACTCCCATAGACCTATCGAACATGGACGGTGGAGAAGCTTTCCTCCCCACAAAACCAGTTTATCGGTTTGAAAAATGTAGTATCGTGACTAGAGCTGAGACGATTATTCGAGTAACTCGAATGACTCGATTACAAAAAATGTTAGAGGCAAATTCTTTGCTTCGAGGCTCAGTTTAATTCGTCACCAAAGTCCACCTGCCGCGTGTGACCCGGGGAACATGCTATTTTTGCCTCCAGCTCAGAGCAGGAGATATGAAGTAAAGCCCAGCGCGGGACTATTTTTAAAATCCCGCTCCCGCGGAATTTCTGACGAATCCCACACACTCCCTCGGTCATATATGAAAATATATTTTTAAAGTTAAAAAACAATCAGTCTTCTGTTATTGTAAGTTAGTGGCACACACTGGCTGTGAAAAACAAAGAGAGCCGCAAAAAGCACCTCCTCATTAGTGTAGTGGATGGAAAACCTCCTCGTGTAGTGGATTGAAAACGTGCCGAATATTGCCAACAAGAAAAAAAAAAGGGCGGCAATATTGTTTTTTAGTCTGCAGCAGCCTAAAAATTAAAATACAATTTTAATCTGTATTTAAACTGTAAACAAGTTTTGACCAATTAATGCTAAAAAAATATATAATCTATAAATAATAATTAATTCAAATTGATCAACATTTAAACTCAGGAGCACAATAATAATAATAATAATAATAATAATAATAAAATATTTATATTTTATATTTTACAAACAAATCTTAAAGTGCATACAGACAGAGAAAATGACAAAATAACTAAATAACAGGACGTTTTTGTTTACTTTACTGTTAATAAGGATACAATGTACATCATAAATGTTTCCCAGAAAGGTTGATTAAATGGGCTTAGTTCTGAAGTTTTGATCTAATAAAAGTGTTGAGTTTGAATAAAAAAACTTTTTTTGTGAGGAATAACAGCCAATTGCTGCTCATTTTAAGAGGCCTTTCATGTTGCATAACCTAGTATTTATATAGTGGTTTAAAAACACAAAAGTATGATTTGTCCGAATACTCTATTAATTTGGTGCTATTTGGTGCAAAGTGCAGTTAAAAATAATTCAAAAAGAGTTGTCCAAAATAAAAAACCAAATTCAAGAAGTTAGTCATGAAACTGAGAGTGCGATCACTGCTAGCAGCAGACACTAGGAAGAATACTGTAGAGAGAGACTGTCTCCCTGTGAGTGATAATGTGTTTCTGTATCGTTTGTTAGAAGCTTGCTGACAAACTATTAAGCTTCTTGGGGCAGTTTTTTTTAGTTTATATTTCATCCTTGTTTACTGACAAGTTGTTATTTGTTAGTTTATGTGGCTTTAAATTCCACTCAGTGCCATTCGTTGTGTTTCCCGTTTGTACCCAGTTCTGTTCCTACAGCACAGGTGTAGAAGAACCGAAAGATATTTAGAATAAACGATTAAATCCAGCTCTCTAATTTCTTGAAATTGAATAATTAGTCGATAGGACGAGTTGCAATTAAATGAGCAAAATTACAATAAATTACAGTGATTTTTCTTTTTTTAACTGTTATGCAGCCACAATACTCATATTTTATAATTATCTTCAGTCTGTACATTAGTTAAATTCAAAGTATATACAGTAGATGGCAATATCAGATAGGTGTGTCTTATCTGCATCTATTGAAATATAAGTCATCAAACATGTTATGACTCCATTATATAAAAAATGCTTTTCATAGCATTTTTCGTTTTGTCAGATAATGTTGAAGGGCTCTCACACGTGGTTTTGTAAGTATCTGTTGTCTTTTAGTTTCAGTGGCCATGCATGTCTTCTCTGCACATCTGACTGCTCTGTAACCTCCCCAGCTTACATGTTTAATTTACTCTGTACAGCGAAGAGTGCCAGAGGAAACGAACAGCACTAGAGTCTGCTCACCTGTTTTATACCCACTTGTCTACAGGAAAGGTAACCGAGCGCTGTTTGCTTGTATTCCTAGTGTGGTAAAGAAATCAGGAGTGAACCGAGTGGTATGGAAGAGGCCCAGTCTGACGCACAGTGGGCCAGTGAGAAGGAGCACACCCATTGACCAGATCCCATTCCTGGCTGTGGCCAGAGCGCTGGGTAAAGGAATATCCACATCTATTTTTTGTTCTCCACCAATCAGCAATAACATTAAAACCTAAAACTGTGTAGGTCCTCCTCATGCTACTAAAGCAGCTCTGACTCTTTGAAGAATGTGCACTACCAGACTCCTGAGGGTGTGTTATGGTAACTGGCATGAAGACGTTAGCAGCAGATCCTTTAAGTTGCGAGGTAAGGCCTCCATGGTTTATATCCAATTGTCCAGCACATCTCAGATACACAACTTGGTTTTGATCATGGATAATCAATGTGATGTGAAGGTAAACAGGATTCATCAGGCCAGGCCACCTCCAGGCCTCCATGGTTCAGTTGTGATGTTCATGTGCTCATTAATAGTGGACAGTTCGGCATGGGTGCTCTGACCGGTCTGCGGCTCTGCAGTACACTTCATTGTACTGTTTTATGACAGCTTTCGATTGTAACCTGCATTTATAGTTTTGCTTCAGTAGCTGTTAAGTTAGACGGTATGGCTTTTGTTCCCCAGGCATATCAGTGAGCCTAGGGCACCCAAGACCCTGCTCCTAGTTCACCATTTGCTCTTTCCTTGACTGCCTTTGGTAGGTACTCACCCCTGCATACAAGGAACACCCTACACAACCTGCCATTTGGGAGTTGCCCCATCAGCTAGCCAGCACAATTTGAATGTCGTGAAAGTTGCTCAGATCCCAGATCTTTGCCCATTTTTCCTCCTACGACCTCATGCCCTGCAGAAACTGACTGTTCACTCGCTGCCAAATATATCCCACCTCCTAACCGATGCTATTGTAATGAGATGCTTAATCTCCACATTACCTGTGAGTGGTTTTAGCATAATGGCTGATTTGGTCATTTTAATAAATAATTTAAATCCTTTTTTTGTAAATGCCTGAACATCTATTGATTTTTAAACAAAACCGGGCACTTTTGGAATAGAGGCAGTTCGCTCTAAAGGGCTAAATACTTTCCATTTGCAAATGTGGGTGGAAGACTTCATCATTTATTTTTCACTCTTTGAGAATGTTGTCATTTGTTTGTGTGTAAATAGGTGATTTGTGGAGCTACGACTTCTACAGTGGAGAGTTTGTAGTGTCTCCAGAGCCTGACACAAGTGTCGTGACCCTTGACCCATCGCGACACCGTTATATTATTGTAGGGAGTGATGGGCTGTGGAACATGGTGCCACCTCAGGAGGCTGTAACAGTGTGTCAGAGCCATGATGAAGCTGTGGTAAGTGCACTGCAGCCTTAACATGCTGCCTTTAATGATTAATAACATGCAGAAAATTATGGATTCATGTGTATATACCACTTGATAAAATGGTGCTGAATTTGATTATATGAATAATTTTGAGACTGTTGCATTCTAGAGGCACTATCCCTTTATCATTGCTGCTTGTTTCCAATACACAAAAAGACGGGCGAAGTCACATTTGTCCACTTCAGTAAATGATGTTCAGAATCTTACCTGGTGCTCAGAATTTAGAATTCAAGTAAATTTGTTCCTGACACTGGAAACCTTCTCCAGCAGAGCTCTGAACTCCTCCAGTAGATGCAACAATGGATATAAAAATGCCTTGCATTGCTCTGCACAGTGCTTTCAGTGTGCCAGAACAAAAAGGAAACTCCTGGGACTGGAATCACTTATCAGTTTATTAGTATTATCAGTAATGGTTATAAAATGTTATGCCCTCCAGTCTGTAAACTAAGAGTCCAGTCCTGGCTTTACTGCTCTGTGTTGGTGTGATCTTTCACTCGACAGGTTCCACTGTTACAGTATAATCATTGCTAGTTGACATTATTCAAGGCAGCTGGATCTTAACATCTATGAGGTTATTTTTGGAGTGAACTCATTTGTTAAAGCGTTCTGAATATTCAAGACCTAGATCCAACTCTTGGTACAGTTCAGATTTCTGTAAGTATCAGTAACTGTCTGAGCATCTTAAGCTGCATCTCTGTTGCCAGGCTCCCTTTGGAATGTCAGTTGCTCGGAGGTTAGGCTCCCATGCGTTGATGCGGTGGCGCCAGCGCATGCTTCGCGCCGACAACACCAGCGTCATTGTCATCGCCTTGTCCGAACCAGGCAAACCGCACATATCGATACATCGCGATGAGGTCATCCTCTCCCTGGCAGAAGGGCCTCATTATGCCTCGACATCACAATCCCCCTCAGACACCCCGATTATTAAGGTATGTTCATAACAAAGACACACTTCACAGAACATTTTCCTTTATACCATTCATGAAGGGACTCCGGCAATACATGACTGATTCATTATCTTTTTAGTGGTTTTTTTTTAGTAGAAATTTAGTCCACACTCTGTGCAGACGTTTGTAACACATTTTCAAGTGACGTGATCATGTTTTTCTGCATAAAAAAATCCACATAAATATCATAATTCTTACATAACAATCTTTGTGTCTGTCTAATTCTAATGTCTCTTAGAATTAAACTTTTTGTTCCTGTGCCTTTAAGACCGATAAATGTAAATTACCTTATTTCTTATTGGCTGTCCTGTATTGTAGCAACACCAGGACAGACATGGGCGGGGCTAAACTGCTATAGGGCGAAGGAAATCTTTGTAAATGTGTTGGTTTCCTCAAAAACTCATTTGAAAACCTCTTTTGAAAAAGGGTTAGGGTTTGTTTTTGCTTCTTAGTTTCCATATATGGACAGACTGGATAGGGGAGTGAATGTACATTTTGAAAAAAGATCTAATTTTTTTAGTTACAGAAAGTAGGGGTAGAAGACATTGGGCCTTTGCAAAATGCAATTGCAATATGGAGCAGTAGAACTGCAATACCAATATTCTTTCTCTGTTGTGTAGCCCTGAACAATATTATTCTTTTATTGTTGATGATAAAAAGAATTATTTGTTGTTTACATAATATGGTCGCTTACTAGAGCACATGTGTAAATTCAAAGACTAACCTTCTATAAAAACCTTTTCTGTTCCATAGATACCGGATCCAGACCTGTCTTCCTCTATAAATGAGTCTCTTCCATCTTCGGAGCGGAAACATGTCCTATCAGAGCCCAGGCTCAGCTCAGAACACTCTGAAGAGTCGGACACCTCCCCGCCCAGCCCCAGCCCCAGCCTCAGCCTCAGCCGAGCCTCGACAATGTGCTCAAATGAAGACGGACTAGTAGAGACTCCCAGTGTACCTCTGGTCCCACCTCCAGACCTCCAGACCTCCGGGCCCTTAAGCAGTCCAGCAGGGAAGCGTTCCCGGAGAAGTGTCTTCAGCCCCAGCGGCTCTCGGGGCCGGAGGATCAGTGAGCGGCCCGCACCAAAACGCAGCAGTGCACGAACCCAGAAACGTGGCCCCAACGTCTCGGTGTTTCAGCCCCGCAAAGCAACTCTGTGTGTTTGCTAAGGTGCCGTGAGTTCCTGCTCTTGATCAAACACAAACAACTGCAGACATCTGGACACAAGGGACTCCTGTTCAGGCAAACTGACAATTTCCACACACCAGTTTCAGTTTTCCCATGTGCTGAACCACCATTCCTGTTCAGTTCCTGTAGCTTTTGAGCTCATATTATGAGTGTTTGTATCTTTTTGTTTGTAAATGAATAACCATGTTTTGAAAAACATTCAACATTTCTTACTATCTTTTTAGTAAAGGTCCCACTGTAACAATTTTCAGCTGTGAAATCTAGATCACTGCGTTCATACTTCCTTTAAATAAAGGAACAAGTGTTTTTAAGCATGTTGCCCTTTACCAGTGCACAAGGTAAACAGAATACTTCAGAGAGTCTGTGGTTGAATTTTAGTCAAATACTTATTTATTTAGTTATCTTATTGTTTTGAGTGTACACATGTATGTGTGTGTGTGTGTGTGTGTATAATGATCTACAGTACTGTGGAAAAGTCTTAGGCCCCTGGGCAAATAGTCATTTCTATCAGCAGTAGCTTCTTTCTGTAGCCAAAAGAGATGAATATTAGAATAAATGCAAACAAGCAAGCAGGAAAAGTATCAGAATTTCTTTTTTCTAAACAGTAGCAGATGTTCTGTGAGCTGGTTAGAAGAACACAGTGCCTCCAATCATTGGGTGAATGAATAAAATTCCATAAACAACTAATTTAATCTCCTGCAGTAAAAAGAGCTGAACCAAGTAAAACTGGGCTTCCATGAGGAAATAGGTCTGGAAATGGATCAGCAAACACTTTGCAACACATAAAACCACAATTTACTGTATTAATGCTGTTTGTATTTGTTGTAATGTAAGTGTTTTAACACTAACTTAACACCACTGCCCAGCAGTAAACAGCTTTTACGCATAATTTTCTCAGGTGCTTAAAGACTTTTGCACAGTACTGTGTCTGTGTCTGTGTCTGTGTCTGTGTCTGTGTCTGTGTCTGTGTCTGTGTCTGTGTGTGTGTGTGTGTGTGTG
>JBBJLR010159384.1:0-14615 GCA_037577145.1 Brachypetersius gabonensis
CACACACACACGCACACACACACACACACACACACACACACACACACACACATATCTAAGTATCTTATGGTCTCTATTCCATAGTGCCATTACCTCATGCCTTTGCCATCTTTGTGGCCTGGCTGGCATGCATCTACCCGTGATGAATTACAGACAGATGGGACACTTCTTAGATCTAGATTGGAACCCATCAGCTTCAGACACGTCTGTTTTTCTTTTGCTTTATTTATCTTTCTTGTTTAAACCGAAAACAGTAAGACACTAAGGATAAGTCACCAGAGTTACGAATACAGTAAACAAGACAGTCCGTGTTTGTGTGTCAGGACGTGTACATAATCACTTTTTTTCACAGTATCTTTCCCGTTTTTCTTCTTGCAGTTTTGAGATAATTCAGCCTTTTCAAGCCCTAGATCTCTAGCTGTCTTGGAGGGTCTGCAGCCATCCATTTTTAGTTGGGCATTTTTTGGCAGGAGCTAAAAGATTGGTGAACAAATTTATACCCCTTTCAGCAAGATCACCAAAAAGAATCTCTAAATGTGGGATCTCATTAATCACAGTTCTCACTTCCTCCCAAAAGCACTGTATATTTGGGAAGCAGAAAATGATTATCAACATTGATAGTCACACATTCTCTGGAGTATGGATATGAGGATCCAGAGCATTTGTTAGATTTGTTTTATAGTAATATTTGAATAGCACCGTTCATTCAACGAAATGCAGCTTAAAGTACAGTATTTCACATTAAAACGGATTAATGAATAAGATAAAAAATAATGATGCATTGAGTTGTGCAGGCCACTCTTATTTCATTTTGTCTGGAGACTGTTTGCACAGGATTTTTACACCCACAGCTTTCTAAACCTATAAACTAAATTTTAGACTCTTGGTCTTTTTCCGCTCCAGATAAACCTCAGGATGAGTCTGCCCTTTTCATAAAATTGATTTTATGGGATTTTAAGAAGCAGGGTCTGGAAGGATATAATATACTGATTTGTTTTAATCAGTATAGTTGCAGCAGTACCATCAGTGTCTGGTTTTATTTCCTTCACTCTAAGATATTTCATATGGTTTTATATATAGTTCACTTTTTATCTCACACCACAAACCTTTATTTTGTTTTATCATGTACCCTCTTCTCCTTCACCGGCCATTTAATTTTACAAGTTATATGTCAAGCTCAAAATGGATCAGGGTTTATAGCAGAGATGGGCAGACTTGGCTGGCAGCAACATTCACGATTTTATAACTTTAAGCCTCTGCTGATAGTTAGGCTACACAGTTTTCCCATATTATAATTATTTTGTACTTTATTTCTCCTGAAGTCACAATTTGTGTGGAACAGTGCAGATATATTTTACCTCCTGAATCATTTAAATATGCTGTTTTTTTTATTGTATCTTTAAAACTCAAATATGTAAATGATCTCCTTCTGATTGTCTGTCTAAAAACAGTCTAGGCTGAAGCACTCCTTGGTTTGCAGGATAAATCAAAACAGCAAAACAGCCTGTTTTTTGTCATCTAATTTTGATGTATGTACAGTACTAACAGAACTTTTTTAAACTTTAACAATGCACATAGCATATCAAGTATTTTATTTCACATTCTTTTCGCCCCATAATTGTCTGGAACAAGCAGGGAAATTGTTCAAGGGTAGGTTTGAAAATTTTGAAGAGAGGATATTTTAAATTGATAAGGTATGTGACTTGTTTTGTGGTGGGAAATATTCTTTTTGGTTTGCTGTATTTTCTTATTCTCAGGTAAATAGAACGTAAATGTAATTCATTAAACAAGTGTGTAATTATTATAAATAATTATGTATAAATATTATGGTAAAATGACAGCAATAGGTTTTGACTTGCTCCCATTCCTAAACCACTTTCAGTCATGGTCTGGATGCAGACAAGGGCTTCCTTGATATCATCTTTCAGTAATAAAATGTTATCCTGTGCTGCAGCTTCAGCAAACTGACACTAATTTAACACACTGTAGATCACACACGTAGACTCTGCAAATATAGACACTCTACAAATACAGATATACTTAACAGTGGCAGTGCATGAGCAACATAAACACCATAAAATGTAGTAAATTAATCTGTCATGTTAAACCCTAATTATACCCACCTCACTAATTTTGTATTTTTGAAGGTATGTGTGCACTTTTTATCAGTATGTTATCATATCCTTAAATGTGTATGTTTATGGTCTGATGTCGTGGTTACTGTGCACAAGGAAGGTGAATGATGGTGTGAAGAGCGGCTTAAGTGTCTTTAATCAAAATGTTGTCATCATGAAGCAGTGAAACTGCATCAGCTGGAGCCGAGCCCTCAGAGCCGCGGATCCCTGCCAGATTCCACCACAGGCACCGACACTCTATTAGCCACATTCAAGGGGATTAAAAATAGAAGTACCGGACAGAGCCCCGCAGCTGAGGAAAGTTTGGGCAAAACTTGATCTTTGTGTCCTTTGGAGTTTATCCAGAATTTCAGTTGGTGTTATTGGAGTGATTTTTGTTTTGCTATACTACTTAAATGTAATTGCATAGTTATTTAATTAATGTTAGGAAAGTTTGCTTTTAGTTGAAAGATTCCAGTCTGCAAACGTGAAGTGTTTTTTCTTCTCAGCAAAGTAAAGCTTTACACACAAGAATAATGACCCCAAATTACATATCCAAAACAAAAGTTGTGTACAATGGAAGTTCAGATTCTGCAGTTTGATTTGGAGAACTTTGCTACTCAGTAAGGTCTGTTTAGACTGTATAACATTGCATATGCATTTACTTATAAAAGGCCACAAATTATTGAAATATTCATATATGTATAAGATGTATGTTTGTGTTTATATAGAGAAAACAAATTAGACTTAAAAGCTGTTTACTACTGAGCGGTAGTGTTAAGTTAGTGTTAAACCACTGATATTGCAGTAAATACAAATAAAGGGGGTTTTCGTGTTATGAGGGTCTCTACATATAACATTTTGATATTATGACGCTCACGTGGCGTGCAATGGATGAATGCACAGTAACATGCCATATGAATGAGGGGCTACGCTTATCTAAACGCAAATGTTCCGTTTGTGTTGCTTTGTTTGGCGACTTTTTGGCCATTATCACGACTTCTGAACACATTTTTTACAGTCATGTTTTCTAGGGACGCTTCATTTACATTTACGGCATTTATCAGACGCCTTTATCCAAAGCGACTTCCATTCTCTAACCACAGGGGACAGTCTCCCTGGAGCAGAGGCAAGTATCCTACCCACTGAGCTACCTCCACCCGCTTCGATCAGGATTTTTGCCACCGATACCAAGTACGAATTTTTTATCATGGTGATCGGCTGATACCAATGCCGATTCTGATGCTTTAAGTTTATATGACTGATATGGAAGCTCTCTGATCACCATTAACTTTTTTTTCAGATAAAGTAATACTATAAATGTTGTTATAACATGTTTGTTATAATTTTGTTATATTTTTACAGTAATATATCTAATGTAACTATTGTTTTAACAGAGTACTAAATAATCACAAAGAAGTATTTATTATATAGTGAACATTTTAATATGCCTTTACAATGAGAATCAGTTCCTAAGATCGTCCAAGTTTAACAAGTACCGATCGAGTCATAAACTGTGATTAACGGCCGATACCGATCTTCAGCCGATTGATCGGAGCATCACTAATGTTTTCTTAGTTGTGTTTATAGATTTTACAACTGTGTTAGAATAGTTTATTAACTAATCATCACTGTCGAAGAAACAGATCTCTGTAAACAGTTTATGTATGGCCAAGTGTTCTCTTAACTATGTCCAGACCTCTTTCCTCCTGGAAGTGCGGGATTACTTGAAGCTGCCATCAAATACTTGATTAGCTCTTTTTTACTTCAGTAGATTAAATTAAGTGTGTTGCTTTTATAATTCTACATGACTGGAGGCATCAAGCAGAAAGCTCACAAAATATCAACTACTTTTTGGGGGGAAAAATTAATTCTAATGTTCACTTTTGTTTTTGCTGGAAGAAAGAAACCCATCCCTGATATAAATGGCTTCAAACAATTTGCATAGGTGCATAAGACTTGCATGCTACTGCGTATGTATATGTATACGTGTGTGTGTGTACTAGCTTAGCTTCATTATCTCTTAGAGTCAGAACCTGAGCTCTGTGAATAAGTGTAATCAGCCTTTTGACCTCACTGTGTGTGGTGTGTACGTGTGTGTGGCAGGTTCCTGCAGGCCACAAACTCACACACATGACGGCATGCAACAGACATTTATCAACATTAACACATGATGGTGTGGGCAGACACAGTCACTAATAAACCCAGACGCTCCTGAGGCCCCATACACCAGTTAACACACTCCAACCACACGACAAGACGTAATGAAACACTTTTCCCATCTACACTGCCTGTCAGACCTTTACAGCCACATTGACTTCTTTTGGAATTTAATCCTTCAGCCCTTTATCATTAACATTATCATTATCATGTGTTTTGGATTGTTTTCCTAAGTATGGAGAGCAGGTTTCTTTTCCTGATTGCTGTTAAAAGCACACATTGAAACACTTTTGTCCCAAAGGTCATTTTGAAAAGTGTGGCCATATTTAATGGACTTTAGTTAACTTTACTTGATTGTCCAAATTCAAGTAACATTTAAGCTAAATGGCCGGCAGCAATAACTATTCCTATATTGATCTATGCATCAAAGTAGCTATCGACTTTATGGTTTTTGTGAAGAACAGGGACATGGTTTAAAGAGTCTTAAGTTTAATATATCAGGCAACTGACAAACTAAACAAACTTTTCATGGGCACTCTGTCTAGCTCTATACAAATTTGGAAGGATAAGGGAAAAGAGTCTTTATGTATTTATAAGTTCTGAGCTTCGCCTTGATATGATTGATTAGTTTCTGCATAAAAGATGCGTTTGAATCAAGTCAGTGATATGAAAGATGGTATTGGAGTTGGCTGGCAAAGGCTTTGAAGTATCAGAGTGAGTGAAGCTAGCATACTTACATCAGGGAGCACTGGGGGAGGGAAGTGGAATAAATGTCACCAGAGATTAACAAGAGATGAACATTCCAAAGAGGTTACAAAGACAGAGTGTGAGAGCTTTGTCAGCAAATCTGAAGAAGCTGTAGGAAGGCCTCAGGCTATGTGGAATAGGGCCTTCCGATGCTTTTAAGAGCTCAGATGAAATTAGCTCTGTATTTAAAAAAAACACAAAAACAATCAAAACTGTACAATTGTTTTGTTAAGCATCAAAATAGCAATGTAATACGGTGATCAGAAAGGGAAATCCCAAATGTAGTAATAGATATTAATGTGATTACATTGCATGTTTGGGTCTTAAAAAAAGTAACATTGTTTCGAGAGATCTGAAGATAGAGTGTCCCATAAGGTTAAGGGTGTAGATTTAGTTCTGGGGGTGGGGGTGGGAGGGCACTATAAAGTTGAGAATCAAATTCTGAATGCCAGGCTGGTGCCACTGTTAATACCAGCTAACATCAGCTAACAAGGTCCCATTTCAGAATTTACAAGGTCATTCATATCTAGAAAACTGTAAAGTTAGTGATGATAAAGGGATCATCTCATCATCTGCATTTCCTTTCTTCTCAAATGTTTTGTATGGTTTAAACTCTTCATCTTGAGAATTTGTTACTAGTATAACCACGGGAACGGGTGTATCTCACTTATCCACATAGCACTGATGTAGTTCTACGTTAGATAAACTTTAGATTGAGAACAGCGTGAGTAGACCTGCACCACATTCTAGCTAACTTTGTTGAGAAGCAGACACAAGCACCGAATTTTGTGTCCTCCAGTGCCCTGTGGAAACTACGATGAGGATAAATATAGAGATGCACTGTTGTTGGAGCAGACGGGTGCCGGAGTGCTTGTTTACTCGTTTGCACTTTTCTCAAGTGATATTGAAATAAACCCCAGAAATCTGGCACTTTCACCCCATGATTCTAAATAGCTGAACAGTCACCATGACCAGTCTAATGGTCTCAATCTCTACTTGTTTCTCATTCATCTCCTCTCTCTGTATATATATATATATGTGTGTATGTATGTATGTATGTATGTATGTATGTGTTTCACATTTCTAATATGTGTATATTGAACAAAACAAGACAGTATTACATATATATTTGTATAGATGTGTATATTGTAAATAAATGTCATTGTTGCGTGTTTTTTTTTAACAAATGCCTTCATGCGACTGTTATAAGCACCTTATACACACACACATATATATATATATTTTTTACATTATTATTAGAAGTAGTATTATTAGTATTATTAATAACCTAGCAGGTGCTAGGACTCTCTTTGAATTACTACTTTAGGGGTGTGTGTGTTGGTGAGTGAGAGAAATCACCCAAGAGGAGTGTGTGAGACCTTGAGTTGCTTGATCATGAGAGTGCTGACATCTTGTAACCAGAGAAGGATCGGTTGAAGGAGCCTAGAGTTTATGGTCCAAAAAAGTCCAGTCACATTGTCTGGAGCCTTATGGGGCAAGACCTATTTAGACTTGTGTCTCCTGGGGTTCTCATTGTGCTGAACTGGCTTTTGTAGGTGGATGCTTCTGGCGAAACTAGATGTGTGCGTGTAAGAGATGGAGAAACCTGTGGATTATGTGTGCGTGTTGTAAGAGTGGATATGATGGAGAGATCAGTTTCCTTGGTGCTGAAACTTTGCTTAACCTCAGTCACTGGCTCACAAGAGAAGAGGGGGCTGGAAATAAATCTGGTGCTTAAACTGAATCACACTTAAATATCCTGGCAACTATTTGCCTTGTTCAGATCAGAAATATCTTGCTTTTCTCAATGCTGTGTTCACACTTTCTCATAGTAAAATGCTAAACCATTAGTAATCAGCCCCTGGATATTTTTGGCTGGTTATTATAAAGCAGACCACTCTTAACATACCAGTGACACTAAAGTGTGGAAAATTCCCAGTAACACCTCTGTGTTTGATACACTTGTCCCAATGCCACACCAGTAAAACGACCACTATCATGCCAGTGTCCCTGCTGTTCTGAGAACAGCCCACCACCTGAATATAGTCTGGTGAGTTGTGGTCCTGTGGGCAGAACTGACCAGTGATTAATAGGCTGGAGGAGCAGCAGATGGGTTTCAGTTAACAAATGTTCTCCTCCTATAGTGTGTTCTGTTGACTGTCCTATTGGACCCTTCTCTGACACTTGACCCTCAGTTTACCTTCTTGGTCAATTTTTAACCTTGGAAGCTGAAACACTAATTTATAACTTTTCGTCTTAATTAATGTAAAGCTCTCTTTCCTGGTCTCCCAACAAAAAACATTACAACACTTCTGCAAAACTCTGCTGCGTATGGTCTCGTTTTTACTAAGAAGTCTGAACGTCTCCTCCACTTCTCCACAAACTCCGCTGGCCTCTTACCAAATTCAGTTTGTGAGTGTGTGTGTGTGTGTGTGTCTGAGGGGGGTGTTGGAGGGTTCTGACATAATGGGTGTGCATATTTTGTCTTTACAGCGTTCTAAGTGTGCTCTCTCAGGAAATCTGAGTGTGTATCCTCCACTCACCCTGTCTGAACTCCTTTTACGGATAAGAAAACAGTGCCAGTGTCTTAAAAGCCTGGAGAAGGGAAAGTATTCACGCCTCGCTGTGAGCGTAACCCTCCCTGCTCCCGCAGGACACTGAGCCGCAAGAGTAGCAAACCCAGCAGTGCATAAGACCCTGTTAGCAGAATACATCCTGAAAGGCAAACCTTATCCAAAATAGAGGTGTCGGCCCTGCAGTATGCCCCCGTCGGCTCAACCCTCAGGGTCACGCAACCTGACCCTAGAGGCCATGGCCAAGTGCAGGGATACCTAAAGTGGAGGTCCAGGGAGACCCTGGGTTTGGGTCTTTATTTCTGTTGGTCTATTCACAATGACTGCTGAACCAGGGTCTGCACTCACATGCACTAAGAAAATAACTTTAGTAAAATCTTCTTAATTGCAAGCAGTGTACTGGAATTTCAAAGTGTGTCACCAATACACACTTCTTCTCACGGTCTCCCATTTCAGTGCATAGCACAGCTTTTTCCTTTTAAGTAATTTGCTCTGGGATCAATAAAACTTTCTGATTATGATTCTGATTTACTCTGAAGAACTTCGGCTGCAACTACTCCATACATACTAAAACACAGAAGGTACATCCTCATGCTTTGTGAGCATATTCTAACCATGGGCCTATTTCTGTTGTTCCTAGGCCGTACTCTCACAATGTGCTTCTTTGGCCTTTATTTATTATTGATTTTTCACTGGGACCTGGGCCAAAACTGTTGGTATTTCAATTCTCGTAGCACATACTTGGAGAAATATGTTCACTCTTTGCTCCTCTAATGTTTGTTTGCAAGGAAATTTCAGTTTTGTGCATTAATTTCTTTTACAACATTTAATGGATTTTACAACCCTCTTTATTTGTTCACCTTTTTTCAGAGCCTAAGAAAGAAGAGGCAGCTCCCTCTGGTGGTAAGTAGCTGCATGTGCTCCTCAGTAGTGATCTTGATCCTGCAGGGGCTTCTTTATTCAGCATGCTGAGATGCCTCTGGTCTGTTTATCTTCCCTCTTTTCCTCATTTGTTTTTTTATGTTAATCCAGCCACTATGCGTTTCATCTTGTGCATGCAGTTAGTAGGTAGTTTCCTAAGACAAATTAACATAATGAATTCTTCTGAATGTATTAATGTTTTAAGTATTAATGTTTTGATATCATGGACTCGTTCTTCTGTACTTCTCTTGTTTGTTTTTATATTGCTGAAGGTGACTGATGAAAATGAAAGCTGTGAGTGTTATAAACTGGGAAAATGTAGGGAAATGCTCAGGATGTGAATGATTTATGATCTTGTTGCAGTCGAAGTTTGGGCTTTGGGAGATGAGTTTAAAAGTCAGTGTGAATGGAAAATCATTACACATTCTCTGTGACATTTGTGAGTGAAACACGGTGTCAGGGAGGGTCTCTGTGGGTGGGGTGGGGGGGACATACTGTTGTTAATTTTGTAATGCCATCAGAAGACCAGGAGAAGAGGAAAAATTCACTGCGGTTTACTAAACGATTACAGTAAAACAGGAAATTTGTCTGTTAAATGATCATAAACTAATAAGGTCAACAAATCGATTTTTGTTCATATTTGCCAAAAAGGAAGAATTTTAATTTAGTTTTCATTTAGGGTTTAGTTTTATGTGTAATATTTTTAATTAGTTTAGTTTCTTTCCGAATAGTTTCACAGTGTTAAATTAGCTCTGCGGTTGGCTGCTTAAATATATTTTCTCTAAGACACAACATTTTTCTGACAGTAATAAGGTAATTTTTCATGTTGCCATGGTCTTTAGAGTTTGGATTTCAATTTCTTTTTTCAATTAAGTGTCTTTTTACTTGTATGTTTCATTTCAGTAGTGGTTGTTAATAATTGTGAGACAATGTGTGTCGTAGTGAAATTGCCTGTATATGAGAGGTGTGTGTGTGTAGAGTGTATGTTTAATCGTTTTCTTTCAGAGTAATACATCAGTAGAGTAATATGATCATTACTGATTTAATCAAAGAGAAATTCTACTGACTGTTAAACTTTAATAGATTAAATAGATTCATTAAATTATAGTAATAAAAAGTAAATTGTTATTTAGAGTGGTTCAGAGTATAAAATGAACTGGAGAAGTTTGCTAAGTCAGAATTGTCCACAGTGTAGGTGAATGGAACCAGACGTCTGCCATCACAAGTTCGGTTCTGAGAAGATTTTGGTCCTAAAACGTAACCCATTCATGGTGGAGGGATACATGCAGGGTGTTGTGAGGTAAAATAGACCCCAAAGATAAGGGATTTAGTTTTTTTCTCACTATTTTACATCATCAGCATCCATATAAACACTTACTGAGCTTCACTGGGGGGGTAGAGAGTAAAACGGCTGGATTTGTGTTGGAGACGCCTGGTTCCATTTACCTCCACTGTACAGAAACCAGAGTCTAAGTGTGTGTGTTTGTGTGTGTGTGTGTGTGTGTGTGTGTGTGTATATGTGAGCTTCCGTATGTGTGCATGCAATGTTAACATGTAAGTGTGACGTCCAGATTGTGTACAGAAACACTGCCATGTTTGTACCGTGTAGTATCTGTGTGTATTATGTTTAATCCACAGTCTTTCTTTCCCCCTTGAGGAGCTCAAAAGTCAAAATCTCCTTCATGTGATTTAACTGTTTCTTGTCTGCTGATTAACCTGACCCGTCTGCTTATTATTGCTTCTTTTCCATGCAGAGGAGGATGAGGGGCGAGACGGTAAGGGAAAAAGTGATCAACACGCCTCGCTCCCTGTGTTTGCGCATCTGTCCGTGTGTATCTGTGGTGGATGTGTTCTGAACAGCTCGTCACTCTAAGCTGTCAGTCACTGGCTCTGGTGCTGGATCTGCATGTCCATCCCAGCGGTTCTGACTGGCCAGACGGACACAAACGTCAAATAAACAGCTTGGTTACTCACAAAGTCCAAGACTGCTCTGGCGAAGCCCAACTGTCTTCTTCTTTCTTTTCTTTTTGCCTTAAACCAGTAGTACACTACCAGCCAAACATTTTTGCACACAAATGGTTTTTACGTATCCGTTTATTCATAAACTGCATTTTTATTCCTATTAAACTGGAAAGTTGTTGAGTGATAAATGAAACAATGTCAAATGAACCCAGTTTCCTTTCTAAGATGAGAGAAACTGTAACAGTGCAGGTCTGACTCCTATTAACTGGTTGTTGTTGATACAGAGTCAAATTCTAGACTGTCTTTTATCTTTAAATGCTCATTATTGTTTCAGCACTTAATAGCTCCTTAAATATCTAACATTCGTCATAATTATTGTATTAGGTTGGTCAGTAGTGATTAATAATAATAAAAAAAAACATGTTCTGACTAATACATTTATTACATGAAGTATTTTTAGTGTCTTTTTAGTGAACATGAATAAAGGTGAGTTACATCTCAGTGTGTGCAAAAACTTTTGACAGTGTAACAATTAGCTAATAAGTTAATAATGAGCCTCAAAATGAACAGCTGAATAAAAATCATGGCGATTAAAGTGTTAAAGAGGTTGTAGATATTTATTACAACAGAAGGTCATGCTGGTGTACATTATTAACAAATTAAAGAGAAGAGGCCATGAGAATGGTGACTTAATATTTTGGTTTCATTCAACATTTTCCTGATCATTTCCTTTGGCTCCCTTTGAATTCGCCAGAGCAGTCAAGTAGGGCTGTCACGATTGATCAGATTTAATTTTGTTTATGCCGTCAATGGATAAGCATAGAGACTGCTTTGCAAATTGAAGGATGAATGGGGAATCTGCAGGTCATTATAGAGCTGTGTTTAGCTTTCTCACCCAGTGGGAGCTGTTCGAGCTCAGATTGATTTAGTGTGCGTCACTGAAAGAGAGGACACCTTCATGGACAGGATTTCATGAATGTACGTTTGCTATTATAAATCTATACATGATACAAAGTACTGGACTAATTGTCCAAATCATCACTAGATTATTTGATTACTAATATAATCAGTAATAAGGCTTATCAGGCTAAAAGTGAAAGTTAAAGTTAAAGTGAAAATCATTGTTGGTTAAATACCAATACCAAAGTCTATATACGTGTTCTTCTGGTGATAAATCAGATTTTTCTTTGCAGTAATTGTATATCCGTGTCTCTATGTCTGAATTCTCAGAGCCAGTCTTGAGGACTCCATGAGCTGCACATTTTTGTTTTCCCTGCTCTAACAGACTATTTTAATGTTCAGTAACCAAGTAAGGTTTACTGCAGCGATAAAGATAAAAAGTGCAGAGTTTGTGGTCTTCTGGACTGAGATCCAGTAATCTACAGTACCAGTCAAACATTTTGATACACCTGACCGAATGTAAAACACGCAGCAATAAAATATTAAATATCAAGCAATTAAATATCAACCCCACAGAAAAGTATAACAGATGAGAAAATGTATGAACGTAAGATGAAACGTATGCGTAAATGCTTAATACAATTTGAATAGTGATAACTGATGTATCACGAAGTAAAGTGGAATTTGACAGATGCCCTTATCCAGAGTGACTTACAGCTATTAGTTACAGGGACAGTCAGACTGGAGACACTGAGGGTTAAGTGTCTTGCTCAAGGACACAGTGGTAGAAAGTGTGAGGGGGGTTTGAACCTGCAACTTTGTGGTCATTGGGTTCACAGGCAGGTGTTTCACCCACTATAAATGAAGCTTCTTGAGAAAATACCAGTAGCATATAAACCCGCAAATACAAAGATGGATTACTTTGATGTATCTAGATTCTGTTTGTTTGTTTAACTACAAACAAATTAGTAATTACTTTAATAAATTGGTTACTGTTTCATTCCCTGCTAGGCAAGCTCACTGCGCTACACAGTCCTTGGGCAGTTCTCATAACGCTGCATTTGTGTTCTTGAGTAATTTGGCTTTTAAAAATTGTCATTCTGGATAAGAATATCAAATATGTAATGTAACACCTTTCATAATAGTTACTCTACACATTTGATTTCATTACTGTGGAAAAAAGTACATCCAAACTTTTGACTGGTGCTGTATAGTTATGTAAATCTTCTAGTCTTCAGATTTGAAGGACTTCCTTCTGGAAACGGTCTTTGGGCAGTTTTACAGCATTCTTTTCCCAGTGATCTGCACTACACAAGGCAACGAATAGCCAGTCTTTGTTTATTAGCCAGACTAGTTGGCTTTATCACAACTGTTGGTTCAGTTTTGTTGCAACAGACGTGCGACTTGAGGTCACGGCTAGTTTAAGCACCCTCAGCGTAGGTTTTGCACCGTTCCTGTGGACCCATTTTTGACAAACCACATTAACCTTAGCCCATAAAGCCGAGAGCACTGGAGTGAGAAGAGGTTTTATGGAAGCGCATGATATCAGCTGACCCCTGCTGTCTATTGCTGACATAGCCGGCAGGTTTGCATTTTACAAAAAGAGGCAATTATTATTGGTCAGTTGGTTAATGCACAACATCGTTCAGCACCCTGCATCCTTCTTCAGAGCTCATGTGGAAGGACTGCAAAATCCGTTTTACTCGGAAAGCCACTGCAACCAGACATGTAACCCAAATCCATAACTAAAAAGTAACATAAAAGTATAATCAAGACCTTGATTATATTCTGGTAACAAATGCAGAGACACAGATAGATCTTCTTCCCTGTGCTTATGCAGTGGAGGAAGATGATCTATTTGTAAAACTTATGTTAAATTTTGTCTTAAATGGTTAAACACTGATGTGCATTTGTCATCATTCTGCTATGTTGATAGAGCAAGAAGAGGGTGCAAGTGTTTGTGTGTCTGTGTATGTTTATTAGTGTGGGTGTAGGTGTGTATGTGCGTGTATTTATATATGTATGTGTCCATGTATGTGTCCTCTCTCTCTCTCTCTCTCTCTCTCTCTCTGTCTCTCTCTCTCTGTATATATATGTATGTATGTGTGTGTATATATAAATACGGATATGGGGTGTCACATGACTAAAAATAATCTAAATTAATCTAAACCTTTTTGCTGTAATTTAAAATTTGTATACATTTTTACATATGAGTGAATGAATAAACATTAAAGACTTTCGGGCATCTCTTTTATTTAATAACTTTTTGCGGTGTTCATATGCAGTAAAGGTCACAGCATTTAAAAATATGACCTAATATGCTGAGGGGAAAAAATGCTTCAGCAAGAACAATGATAGAACTCCACAAGGTGCAGTTTAAGGCAATGTACACACAAGCACAGGTTAAAAAAAATCCTAAAGTTCATAGTCATAGAGTCAGTTTATAACACTGATAACAGGCCGGGTGTTCTGACGATTAATGCTACCCTATCTAAAAATGCTCCCCTGAAGCTCATACAGCTGCCAGTGTCCTAAGGTAGCACAGATTTATGGCTGTGGCACTGAACATGTACATAGGGTGTGTCTGAAATTGCGCACTTACGTGTTTGCACTGGAATGTAGTTTCTAGTGTGCACTGAGCACTTCCTTCTGTAGTGCACACTGCTGTGGGTAAGTGTTGTCTAAATGGAACACTGATGTTTTGCACTTAGCTGAAGTGATGGACTAAGATTTGCTCACGATTCTCCAGCCCACCAAATTATCTGCTGACTTTTGTTTACACAGTGAATTTGCTTGCGATTTTATTTGCTTTTGTTTTTGTTTAGTTGCCTCTGCTTAGGCTTGCACCAGCATTTCTTTGTTGGCTGCCGTTATTCAACTCTAAAAACTTGTCGAAAGTCCGTCCCCTTTCCGCTATATTGTCAAAATGGCGTCTGTTTAGTGTGAGTAGTGTCCATCATCATTTTTAGTCCACCATCCAGGTACTTTCAGTGCACTGAGTTTTAGCTTGGTTATCAGTGTAAACGCACTACGAAACAATTTCGGACACAGACTACGTGGCACTGAATCCCAAGACACATGTGCAGAACTAGAGCACATCTCGATGGATAGCATGCTTCAGCAAAATACTGGACTGGATTAAAGTCACTTGTAATCAGCATAAATTTAAGCTTGTTATTTTTTTCTGTCATTAATTGATCAAAATGAACGTGTTAATTGGACATCCCTAAAACATTAT
>JBBJLR010159394.1:0-14615 GCA_037577145.1 Brachypetersius gabonensis
TCTCTCTCTCTCTCTCTCTCTCTCTCTCTCTCTCTCTCTCTCTCTCTCTCTCTCTCTCTCTCTCTCTCTTTCTGCTGTTTTGCTGTTATTATTTTAGTTTGTAATTATTATTATGAGTAATGATTTTGGTTTGTTCACCATGGTAACCAATCTGAAGGTAAGGTTGCCAGTGTCATCAGTATTCAGCCAAGGCTCTTTCCCCCAAACTTGATTCAGGAACCCATCGTAAACTAGCAGTGGAGCACTGACACCTCCTGGTAACCCCAGTATTGTTCAATACATCCCCACTTTTATACGCAGACATGCACAGATGAAGTAATTTCTTACAAAATTGTAAGTTCCACCTTATACAGTCAAGCCCAGAATTATTCATACCCCTGGCAAAGTTTGACTTAGTTACTTTTATTTAACCGGCAAGTTTCTTCTTGATTGGAAACGACACAGACGTCTCCCAGAGGATTATGAGACGATGTACAGGAGGCGTCATTGTGGAGAAAAATATTTCTCAGCTTTTCTTTACATTTGAACAAAAAGTGACATGTCCAAAAATATTCATACCTTCTCAATAAACAATAAAAAAGCCTTTATTGGCTTTTACAGCAATCAAACGCTTCCCATAATTGACAAGCTCTCTTATTGTCTCCACTGGTATTTTCCCACAGACTGTGACCGTTTGCCAAAATGTTGGCCACGCCACTTTTTGTTCAAATGTAAATAAAAGCTGAGAAATATTTTTTTTCCCCTATTTCCAATCAAGAAAAAACTTGCTGTTTGAATAAAAGTCAACCTGACCATGTATATATCCAGTATACTGACACCTTTAGATTTATGCATTTGACAGACACTCCAGAGAAACCGAAAGTATAATCGTTACAGATGCTGCTGAATGTAGCATCTTTCCCAAGGACTCGCATGGGTTTTTTGCCCAGATGTTCCAGTTCTGCTCTGTGGAAGGCTGTGTATTTAGAATTATATGAAGCTTTAAATAGTGCTTTATCATTATAGGGCATAAAAATACAAAGAAACTATTTGCATTTATAAAATAAAAAAATTCATCATAGCTGTGCAGGGCTGGCGCCCCACCCAGGGTGAGTCCCTGCTTCGCGCCTGTAGACCCCGGGATAGGCTCCAGGTGCCCGCCACCCTAGTAAGGATTAAGCGGTTACAGAAAATGAATTAATTAATGAATTTATTAATGTTGATACCTCATGTATGAGCATTCATTAATTCGTTCGTTTTCATTAGTTCATTTAACCCTGCCTGAGTAAACACATACGGGGCACATGTCCTACGATCAGAAGGTGGTGGGTTTGAATCCCAGGACTGCTAGTGGCACCACTAAATAAGGGTATCGTCCCCGCACTCTGTTTCCTGGCTGCTGTGTTCCTGGCTGCCCACTGCTTCACTTAGTGAATGGGTTAAATGGGTTAAATACAGAGGAAAATGTTCACGCTGTGTGCTGTAGCGTGTTCACATATGACAGAATGGTCACTTTACACATTACACATGACTTTAGGACACGAAATACCCAAAAGTGTCAACACTGGTGTTGACAAAAGAACTGGAAACCTTTAAATGAAACGTTAATCATGATTTACATCGCTTCAATAAATCAAATCAAACTAAACTACAGCACTAAAACTCATGCTACTCTTTTGAGGGGAAAATTATTCCAATAAAGATTAAGAATGTAACAGACCAGCATACTGTAATGAACTGAATTGTATATTGTAAGCGATTATATTTAACAGTGACGTCGCTATATGACCATTCTGACATTTTAGTGACCAGGAAAGTCAAAATATATATACTGTGCACAACCTGGTGTGAGAAAAACACCAGAAAACTGAATAACACTACTAACAAGACCATCCTACAAACACATGATACCAGATGTCATTTGCTGTTGTGAGCTGTCATGACAAATTAGACCTAATTTAATAACATTAATATAACAGTGAGGTCACCATTAACAGTAATAGTCATTACATCTCCTGCAATGTTTGGTTGACGTTTATGTCATGGAAATTTATGATCACAATATATTCCTTGGACAAAAGTATTGGGACACATCTGTTTTTCAGGGTTTACTTCTAATGAAGGCCAATCTTAATGCTTCAGCAGAGCAAGACAGTTTGGACAACGCCATGCATATAACTCTGTAGACCCAGTTTGGGGAAGAACTTTTCTATTCCAGAATGACTGTGTCCCAGAGCACAAAGCGAGTTCCATAAAAACATGCAGTGTGGAAGAACTTAACTGATCTACAGTGTCCTGGCCTCAACCCCATCCAGCACCTTTGGTATGAACTGGAGATTGTGATCCAGACCTTCTCTTCCAACATCAGTATCTGACCTCATAAATGCTACAGAATGAATGAGCACAAATTCTAACAGAATCTACAAAATCTTGTGGAAGATCTTTCAAGAAGAGTGGAAGCTGTTACAGCTGCAAAGGGGGACCAACTCCATATTAAAGTCTATGGACAAAGGCATTCAAGTCCCTGCTGGTGTAATGATCAGGTGTCCCAATACTTTTGTCCATATAGTGTATCACCTGCGATGCTAACATGACCATGTTTACTATTTGTTTTTTTTTTGGGGTTTTTTTCATGTTTACTATTTGTAATTAAATATCAGTTTAGGTGATCTGCAAACCATCACATTTTGTTTTTATTTACATTTTACACAGCACCCCAACTTTTTTCGGAAACTGGTCAGTATGTCAGTGAACAGAATTTGTCATGATGATTCCACTCACTAAACGTTCATGATGTGGTAATGCTGATGTTACCATATAACCGGTTAAAGAAATAAAAAATTACTTTATTAATATTAACTGTCATGACAATGTTTCATTCCTTCAGTACCTGCTGAGTAATATACTTTTAAGTGTGTTATCAATATTAAAGGCTAATTAAAGAATCTGTGACTACTGGGAACTACAAATAATTCAGAACCAGTCATCTCTGTGAATTCTCTGCCCTGCCACTGGGACGCAGTAGGACATATTAATAATATGATTACTGCAAAAAATGTATGCAGCTGAAACAGTTTAAATGTATTGTTGCCTTAAATCAGTGCAGCTTTTTTCAATAAATGAATAATAAGTTTAAGTTCATTACTAATTAGCAACAGCGTGAATCATCATACAGTCATTATTGTTTAATCAATGAATGGTATTTGTAATTGAGTTATTGTATAATTATTATTAAAAATAATGATATCATTATTTAGTATAACTGCTAATAATGACAGCACCGATTAACTGGAAATAAAACTTGACCTTTTGCTTAACGAGGTACTGCCTTAAACATGACAAGGACGTGCCTCACACCTCCAGGGTTGCGGGTTTGAATCTGGGTCTTGGTATGTGTGTGTGTGTGTGTGTGTGTGTGTGTGTGTGTGTGTGTGTGTGTGTGTGTAGGTTTGAATGGTGGTGTGGGTTTCCTCCAGGTTTTCCAGGTTTCTCCTACAGTCCAATTGACTGTGATTGACTATATGAGTGAGTGAATGGTGTGTGTGTGTGTGTGTGTGTGTGTGTGTGTGTGTGTGTGTGTGTGTGTGCGTGTGTGCCCTGAGGTGCCCTACTCAGGGTGTGTCCCTGCCTCGCGCCCGTAGACCCTGTGTTTGGCTCCCAGTACCCACAATCCTAGTAAAGAATAAACGGTTACAGAATAAGAACGAATGAATGAATGAATTGTACATGAAATGCTCAGAACATGAAATACACTAAAATGCAAGAAAATGTAGGATGTGCCCTTTAAAATGAAAACACAATAAATGAAATAAATAAAACATTACATGTGTTTTGATTTGATATCTGTAAACTATAAAGGACATTAAGGGGAAATTTGAGTTTACTTCTTTTTAATGTGACCTACCTCTCTGCGGCAGGTTACTTTTATTTGCTGTTTTATTCAAATTATTGCCTGTAATGGTCGCTAGTTGTTTATTTAAGGGGAAAAAACTATAATTGTTTAATATAAAATGTTGCTGCTGACACTAAGTTATTTATTACAAACCAGGGTTAGACTGGCAAAATGTCCAGTGAGTTTTTTGCTGTGGTTCCAGTACCCTAAGACCCTCAGATAAGCAACTCAGACAGTACATGGATGCACTAACTGTTGAAATAAAATAGTAGTAATATTCTGTGTATTCATAAAATATTTATGGAGAATTCACAGAATATTTATCACATGTCCTAATCCCGCAGTGGACCTACCAAAATCAGAGAACATGCTTATGTTTTTTGCTCAGAAACTTGTAGGTTAACTTGGTTCTTGGTATAGATTGATCATTGTTGTTACACATTTAATGAATCACATTTTAACGGCGTATAGACGCCAACTTTACAGCTTCACTGTTACAGTGACTGTACTCATGTTTTTGCACATATAAGCAAATCTAAATTATTTAATTGAATACTAATGCAACATATTGGGTGTTTATTTTTTTTGCTTGTGTGCATCTTACATTTCGACAGTAACAGTATCATATAAAGTCTAAAAAAAATCGAAATAAAAATTTGTAAAAAGAAAAAGGCTCAGTATGAATACCCTATGCTACATACAGAAATGCTTGGTATAAGTATAACACAGTAACACAGTTGAGTGAAAAACTACTGACATAGATGGTAGTTTGGAGTAATTTATTGCACTTATAAGAAAATCTGTGGTAATATCAAGTAATGAAAAAGTAATATAAGTATTTATATTGCACACAAAGACTAGGACTATTACACATAAGATACTGGAACTAATTAAGTGATTTAGCACCCATTTAGAAAATGTCACATGATGTTGCACATAATGGTTGTTTTAGCACCCTGTATGAACATTGCACAATATTGCGCATGGTAGACTGTTAGGGGTTATAGAGTCTGATACAAAAAAGCAGAACATTTTGGCTTAATGTGTGAGTGCATTAGCTTAACCATTTCTAGACCTTTCCTTAAGGAAATCCAGTGTTTACAGTCAGCATCCAGTGCCTGCTTCAGCTGAACATTAAATCAGGAGCTGATGGTCGAATTCACACTTCTAAATGAATGACTTCACTGAAAACAAGAAATCCCATTTATATTTACTGTATGTGGGTTCATATGTATTTATTCTAATATTATCATGGATTAAACACATTTAAACTGTGGTGGAGAAATTAAAGTTTCCTATACATATTAAATCATTATTTCTTGTTAGGGTTTATATATAAGCGAGTTCAAGCACACATGTAATCATTAAGAAACTTTTGAGTTTCATAATCCTGTAACCTGAGTTAATCTCTGCAGTGGTTTTGTCTTTATATGTTCTCTGTGAGCACTGTCTTCTCTGCAGATGGGTCTGCATGTTGTGTCTAGGCCTGTTTGAGGTTTTTTTCTCTCTCTCTCTCTCTCTCTCTAAAAGTTCTTCCCTTTAGTATTTTCTTTATGGGCAGGATGTATATGTGTGTCTGCCTTTAGTATTTTCTTTATGGGCAGGATGTATATGTGTGTCTATGCCATTAATGTGCCTTTAATGGCAGCGCGTGCCGTGGACGGGTCTTCCGGGTTGGGTGGGGGAAAAGTTAGCCCAGGGCAGGAAAACAGTGTGTGGAGGAGCTCCTGTGACATTCATTAAAGGTGTGATTAGATATTATTTGTGGTGTTCGTGTCCTCTATCCATGGTCGTTGCCTCCGGAGATCCAAAAGGGGTGAAACAAACTTAATAGAGTTAACCAAAATAAATAGCTGGTGGGGTCTCTTACCCCGAGCCACCACACACATGCTTAAGTTTCAGAACAACTCCTCTGATAGACCTGCTCTGACTGTTGACTTGCTGCAAGAAATAAATATACCTTTATAATTTTATTACGTCTCGTGGTGAGCTTCCTTTTATTAGAGTTTATCGAAGTCCTTATTGGGAATTTCTTTGACAAACTGTGTTTACAGCGTGGAACTGGAAGCCTGACTTTCAATTGCATTTTAGCTCCAGCAGCAGGTGAAGTGAAGTGGTGAACGTCAGACTGTCTACACAGAGAAGGGTGTTTTGCATCTCCTTTTTATGGTTCTGGACAGTCACTGTTGTTAAACGCTGGGATGAAAGCAAAGAGGTTGCCAGGCAGATCAAGGGCACTGATAAGAGAAGAGAGGAACATCACTTAGAGAAGGGCCATAATGCTAGTTTTGCCTGCGTTCTATCAGCCCTTCTGTCTTTTAGTGATCAAAAACATCATGAACTTCCACATTTATTGGTATCAGGTCTTCCATCAGATCTCAAAACCACAAACCTGAGGGCAATTTGCCTCCATTTGTGACTCTACTTGTTTTAACCCTTAGAAACAGCTCCTTATTTAGAAGTCCTCCCGGTTTGAGCTGAGCTTTGTCTGGTGTTCCTGTGTAACATAGAACCAAAGTTATTGTAATTTAAAACATGGAATAATAATAATAATAACCACTGCTGGGACGTCACACACAAATGACCATAAAGAACAAAAATGAATGAATTTCTTTTAGTTTTAGGTCATAAAAACAAACAAAGAGCAGCGGCATGCCGATATAAAAAGCTGCAAACAGAGAACAAACACCGGTTCTAGACTATTTTACACCGATTATATTTACTGAAATCAGATTTTAAGGGTTAAGGGGTTCATACTGTATCACACCTGGGGTGTTTTTCATGGTTTTATGAACAGTCATAATTTATTAACGCATAACCATTATCTCTTTCATCCTTAGAATTAAACAGGCTGTTTTTGTTACTGTAGCTTTAGAGCTGTTGTATGTATATGAGCTCTCTTCTGATTGGCCCTGTTTTGTGCCTCATTTGAAAAGAAGGCCTGGCTGAAACCTCCTTGCTTGAATGGGTGGAGCTAGAGCTGAATAGGCAGGTTGATTTGGGAGACGTCACAAAAGACTCAGTTCAAAATGAGTTTTAGCAGCTTTGATATATAGAGGGAAAAAAGTGAGTGAAATTTGGTTTTGCAGCACTACCCTTAAAATGCTCTCTCTCTCGCACGCGCACTTTCCCTCTCTCCATCAGTCTCTTTCTCTCTTTCCTTCTTCTCTCTCTCTTCTCTCCCTATTTTCCTCTCTCTACTCTGCCTTTTTTTCTCTTTCTCTTTTGCTCTCTTTTCTGTCTTTCACTCGCTCCCTCCCTCCGTCGCTCTCTCTGTCTCTCTCTCTCTCTCTCTCCCTCCCTCCCTCGCTTTCTCTGTCTCTCTCTGTCTCCCCCCCCCCCCCCCTCTGTCTCTCTCCTTATCTCTTTCTCTCTCTCAGGTATTATGGTATCGAGTGTCTGTGTAAAAGAGTGTATTGTGTGGGTCAGTGTTCTCTCGGTCCGCAGCCAATCCAGTCCGCCCTCCTCCCCCGTCTCTCTCACCTGCTCCAATCAGAGACGAGTCTGGAATTGAGCAGTGCAGGTTCCACCTCTCCTGAACTTGTATCAGACACAAACAGAAGGATGGATCAGAAGTAGGGAGACCATGAGTCTGCACTCATTTGAAGATCCAGCATGTGGAGTGTGGAGGAGTCTGCACTGAGGTTTGGTTTGATCTTTCAGAGAAAAGCGTGACATTTAAATGGTACTGAGACCCCGGACTGGGAGAGGGAGTCAAGTTAACATGCATATCAATACAACAGCTGCTTAGATTGATATGCACGTTTGTATTGCTGTGTAGTGTGACTTACAATCTTAAAACATTTTTTTTTTTTTACAGTTTTTTATCAAGAATGTTTTGGATCTCTGGATGTTTGGTAATCTTTACATTCATGTGAGTCTTTCTTTTATTGCAGATTCATCTACACTCATTTCTAAAAGATTTGGACAAAACATTACTGAGAAGAAAACACTAACAGATGTAAGTTTAAGTGTGAATTTCCCAACTGTCTAGAACCAGTGTTTACCCTCAGACCGGTATATAGCAGTGTAAAACAGTCTAGAACCAGTGTTTATTCTCCTACACGCTTGGCTGCTCTCCGGAACCCCTCCATCTGCAGGTTATCCCCGACTGAGTTTTGCTTCTAAAACTTAAAATAAAAGAAATGTTTGTTCTTTATGGTTATTTGCGAGTGCCTCCATTTTTAAAACCCCAGTAGTGGTTATTTTTATTATTACATGTTTTAAATTACAGCACCTTTGGTTCTACGTGACAAAGGAACACCAACAAATCTCAGCATGACGTCTGACACCTCAAGCATCAACAGAAACCAGGGGAACTTTCATATAAGGCCATTTTTACCTTACGATGACAATTTACCTTTTGTTGCGCTTCCGGCACAACAAAACTCGTACTGGTCGTGTTCTGAGAGTTAATATAATTGTTTTCTCCTTTTTTAAATGCTTGTTTTAGGGGCATCAGGACGGTGCACAGTAAGCCATGTGATGCAGGGGAGGTTGATATCGGTGCTTTGTGTCATGACTCCAGTTCCCTACAGCACTCTGTGCTGTTCTTGGTATTTTATGGTAGTCATTTGAAGACAGATTGTTAGATAGTAAATGAGGTGGGGAGAGGATATAAAGTCATTGTGTAGCAATTAAGACAAGATACAGCGATACGGAAGATGCAGGCGAGACCTTTTCCACTGCACTGATACACAGCCTAACGACATCGACATTAACTTTTAACAAGGCATCTGTGAAAGATTGGTTTTGGTGACGTTTCCACGAATGGGTTACAGTTTGAGTTAATGTTTTATTTGACGTAAGATGTGAGTAAAAGGAAATGTTCTGAAGTAGACCAGTACAACCTTCATGTTTTGCAGACACAATGGATGAAAAGGATCTGAAGAAACGGAAGGACGTCCGCAATGGCAGCGTCGCATGCAGCGTGGATTCCAAAAATAAGCCAAATGAGGAGGAAACCAAAGTCACCATGCTGCAGAAAGAGGTGAGTAAGCCTGAGAGAAGGAAGAGCTAGACTGTGACCTTGCTCTGCAGTGGTATCCCAACTATTTTCTCACGATCATTAGTTTTTGTTCTACAGACTGTGCTTGTCTGTCTGCGGGTCTCCTGGCACCACCTGTCTCCAGCCCCTCGCTATAATCCCAGACTGCTTTAGGTTTAGAAACAGTTCATTCTCATCAGCACTCAAAGGGTTCTTTGAGAATGTCATAGAAGAACCACTTTTGGTTCCCTGTTAGGTGGTTTCAGCTGACGTCTTCAAAGAACCAGCAACTGCAGGGTTCTATAGGGTTCCAAACAAGATTCTTCTATCTTTTTTTAGAGTGTGCTTTAAAATGTGATTGTTGTCCAATTTCACGTAATAAAACAGTGGTTTTAGCGTTCATTGAATTCAATTAAAACAACCGTGGTAAAAATAAATATTTTTACAGGAGCATACATGTCAGAGTTTGGGACCATAAGCATTTTTAAAAGTAGACATTTTCATTATATATCTAGCTCTTAGAGCTCTCCCCTGGTTCTCACCGTGTCCTGAAACTTGTTTCTTCTGGATAGAAGCTTCTGCCAAATAATTGTTCCTTAAATCTGTAGGTATTTTAGGATTAAGTCGTTTCCATTTGCACTAGAGGGGGTAAAAATGCCTCAAGGTCTTTTCACGTGAGTTTAACAAAAGGCTGAAAAGTGTTTGTAATGATTTAGTTTTCAAACTAAAAAAAAAAAGAAGTTTAGAAAATGTTTATTTCTCCATAGATTTTACTCAGGGTTACTACTGTAGTCTTTCATTGCTTATTTTAATGTTTAGACCATCCCACAGAACTGCGGAAGAACTTCAGCTTGTGTGCACTGGCTATAAGGAAAAGAATAACATTTTCCCGTTATTGTTTGATGGATCCGTTTGAATCAGAATCGGAAAACACTACTGGTCCTGGAGGAAACAGCTTATTTCTTATTTGTGTTCTACCTGCAATCTCAGCTTTATAATAAAAAAAGAACTGCACTGAACTTGTGACAAGACACATACACTGCCAGTCAAAAGTTTGAACACACCTTGTCATTCAGCAGTTTCCTTTGTTTTTGTTATTGGCTGCATTGTAGATTAATATTGAAAACGTCACTTGTTGCTCTGATGACAGCTTTGCATTTTTCCAATCAGATTAATAAGTAATAGACCTGGAATGGTATTTAATTAACAGGAGTTATTTGTCAAGAGTTAGTTAGTTGTGATGGTTGGGCTGGTCCACAGTTAGTGATCCTATTCCATCTACTGCACATTATGGCAAGAACCACTTAATTAAGGAATAAAACAACAGTCCATCATTACCTGATTACAGAACAGATTCTGGTTTATTTAGCTCTTTTTTTGTTTACTGCATAATTCCATGTGTCCCTTCATCATTTTGTTTGTTTTCAACATTATTCTACAATGTAGAAACTAATAAAAACAAATAAAAAACATTGATTGAGAGTGCGTCCAAACCTTTGACTGGAAGTGTAACAATCTTTATCCTGTCATTAAGCACAATTATTATGTAACACTGTTGTGTGAGTAACTGATGTAAAACCATTACTGGAGTAGTACTGAGAATGGACAGAAAAAGCGTTGGCCCCGGTCCCAATCCATTCATGGTTCATGTGCTTTGAAGGGTTAACCTTGGATTTTAGTTACGATACTTATTGTGTGTTCTTGTGTCAGGTGGGTCTGATAAGTGGGATCTGCCTGATTGTGGGGTCGATGATTGGCTCTGGCATCTTCATCTCTCCCAAAGCTGTGCTTGAGGGTACAGGAGCGGTGGGGCCGTGCCTGTGTGTGTGGGCAGCTTGCGGGGTGCTGTCCACTCTCGGTAAGTGAAGAACGACTGTCGCAACTTCCCCTTTCTGCCAAACGAGGGCAGGCACGTAGGCAGACAGTCATTTTCCTTTTTCTTTTATTTCAAAACCAAAAACAAAGCAGACATGCGGGCCAGAGACCAATACGAAACAAGGCAGTCAGGAGAAACACAAAGATCCAGAATGACAGTGGACCAGCAATACAAACACAAACCCTTTAAATACACAAAGCCCACACTCAGCTGGGGCTCATAATAAATGGAAACCCATACCTTTGCAAACAAAATCCCCAAAACATAAATTTACATGCGGCCGCCAACTGTCACAGTGCTCAGCCCTGACAACAACAGTCTACTCAAACACCTGAAGGTATTTTATGTCACTTTTCCACTGATACAAGGAACCGTGCCGTACCGCACTAACAAATGTATCTTTAACTCTGTGAGAACCGTGAAGGAGATCCAGGACGTCACGAACAAGTTCTCTGGGTTCGGTTTTCATCACACGGATAAAGAACACAGAGAAAATATCAAACACTCAAACAAGACTAGAAATAATAAAAGACCGCAATAACAAAAGAGGCTCTGAAAGAAAAACTCTCCGCCGGTTCGACTCCATGGACGCGGTTTTAGGACGACCGGCCATAAAATGTGAGAGAATTGAGTCAGAAAGTCTGTTACCGGACAGAGATACACTGGAACATCAGAACAGATCTGTTGGATACAGAACTGTTCCTGTAGACCTGTGGAAAAAAGTCTTTACTCAGAAGTACCTAAAAAAACACTTTTTCAAGATCTTAATGACATCTGTTGGGAGATCATATAGTTACAAGTTTTAATAACATACAAATGCAGTTTCTATCCAGTTAGTCTTCAAAGTCCTGTTAGACAATAATATCTCAGCAACATTACCAATATTATAGACTTAAACCATCATTATCATTTTGAACCGTTACTGTTTATTCATTGTAGAACCATCACTGCTCACTGGAACCCACCAAATAACACAGGAATGTGGAAATAGGTATTCAGACACTTTTCTATTTTTTATTTAATTTACTTAGGTTACATATCTCCACTTCAGATTTACACATTTAATGTCTTTGACTGCATATTTTTTAACAAAAAAACGTACATATGCATGTATAAACCTGCACATATATTCAGACAGTACTCTAAGATGCAAATAAAAATGACTCCAGTTCTACATATTAATACTCTAAAGTTTATTTGTATAGCACAAGGTTGTTCAACATGTTTAGCAGGAATAAAGAAAGAAACAGAAGATAATAAAAGAATACATGGAAGATGATTGAAAGTGTAATAGACATGACAATTTAAAAGCAAGCAGAGGAGAATAGGTTAATGAATATAGTGTACAAATTGTCATTATGAAACAAATCAAGTCAAGTCTATGGGGCCTCTAGTGCACTAGTGGTTAAGGAGTTCGCTCTAAGATCAGAAGGTTCTTGGTTTGAATCCCAGGACTGTTAGTGGCAGCACGTCCCCACCTACTGCTCCCCAGGTGCCCTTTGTTGGTGGCAGCCCCTTGCTTCACCCCAAATTGCTCCAGGGAGACTGTAGTTCGGAAATGTCGGATAAAAACGTCTGATAAATGTAAAAGGTTTAAATACAGAGAAACAATTTCACTCTGTTCAAGCGTGACTATAAGGGGTCAGTTTACTTCAGCCATATAACTCATTATCATATACATAGGTCATAAAGTTCTCAAGGACAACATTATAAAACAACAGTCAAATGAAATAAAATTCTACAAAGACCTTAAACCTCCAAAAAGGTTCAACTGTGGTCATTTATATACAAACAAAACTGTCTGAAGCCTCACTGTATAATGAAGAGCCACTCGGGATGCCATCTGTGTGGACAGTCAATAGTTTCATGACCTACTGGGAGTCATTCCGAATTTAATTCAATTTTCCAATTCAATTTTTCAATTCAATTTTATTCATTATAGCGTTTTTTTCACAACCAAAGTTGTTACAAAGCAGTATAGTAATCTAAAAATCTAAAACAATGGTAACATGATGTTTGTGACAGTTGATTTGAATGGGAGGTTCATTTCAGAGCGCAGGTTTGTTCACACTAATGACAGATAATTACTCAAGTTACTCATACACACAAACGTCAACCTTCATGTTACAAAGCTTAGATCAGAGTGAAAAATTCAGAAGAACGGACTGCAGCCTAGCTTTTACAAGACAGCTTTTATGGGACACGCTGTAGAAGCAGGGTTTGGTCGAGATCAGTATGTTTTCTATAGTTTATTATATTTTCATACAGCATTCTTTGAGTAACTTACAGCTTTCCAATTTTCAAACTTCAAAGGGAGAACTGAAGTTAAAGAGGGGTTTAATCCCTGTTGATATCGTTAAGAGAAAAATATTTAGGTTCAAGTTCCACGTGTCTTTATGGACTGGTAATATACAGTTTTGTGAGTGCAAAAAAGACATAACAGTGACAATAAAAATGATAGCAGTTATAAAAAACAATGGCATTTTTACAGACATTGGTGATAAGACTGCAGCAGTAGAGGAAAAGTGAGTGAGCACACAGTTTCAACGAAATGGGCATCACTTTAATGGAAAATAGATTTGAAGCAGTAATGGCACCAAAAACCCAGTAAAATCAGGGGGAAAAAATCAAATAAGCTGCAGATCATAAATTAAACACTGTGGAAAATACTGGGACTTGGCCCTGTGATCAGAAGGTAGTGCGTTCAAATTCCAGAACTGCTAGTGTTACTGCTGATGTTCCCTTGAGTTCCTGGCTGCCCCTTGCTTCACTTGGTGAATGGGAGAAAGAATACAGAGAAAGAATTTCACACCGTGTGCTGTGGTGTGTTCACATATGACAAATGTTTACTTTTGTACTTAATAACATTACATTTATCATTTCACATTTCCAGACCACTGTTATCTTGCCAGCGATTATCAAGAACTATAATGATTAATAAACTATTAGTAAGCAATTAATAATGAATTACTAAGGCACTACATAAATAGAATCATTTGTAAGCCAGCAAAGAAATGTGTGATTAATGTAATTATAGAATGTGATAATAAGTTATTTGGTAATTTACTGTTTGTTGACTAATAAATTAAATTGTAATCTTTGAATTCTCTATATATTTGAAACGTCTTTATGAGAGATGATGTATAAACAGGTACTAATCATCTGAATTCATTCTATGACTGGGTTTAGTCAATGTTTTATTGCATGTTATTATATAGTAAATATATGTGTAGTGTATTTTCTCAATACTCTTCCATAGTGACTAAATGAATAACCATGACAGACACAGTAGTATATACAAACTTCAGCTACTTAAATGAGTAATGAACCATTTTCAAAGTACTTATAAAGTGCTTTTGTGACTATGATTGACAATGATTGTCATTTTTGAGAGCATGAGTCTCACTCAAACTGCACCTCCATAAAGAAGTTCTCTGGGGCTTGTGAGGAATCAATACAGACCGTTTCTGTGATTTTTAACACATTGAAATAAATCATATACTGCAGGATTTCAAAAGACACATGACGGTGACTCTAAACAGTATAATAAAAACTAAAACAACCATTACTTAATTCAATTCAAAAGGAACTTGTCTTGTGTTTAATCAGCTTTGGGGCTCAAATCAGAGCTTAATTCAGTGTCAGAATGATTGGTGTAAAAGTCAAATTTGTGACTAGAGTCAGTTTGAGTCATTACATTTGTGACTTGAGTCTCACTTGAGTCCAAGTAAACTGACTTGAATTCAAATGTTATAATGTTTTGTTACAGGACTGCAAAGAGACCTAATTTCTTCATATTTTGATCCTGATCAGTTTCAGAGGAATGTTTCTGTTGGTTAAGACACACAGTGACCTACGTATGAATCATTCAAGCAGAACAA
>JBBJLR010159405.1:0-14614 GCA_037577145.1 Brachypetersius gabonensis
TATAAAAACTTCAGCAGCAACTTTTCCAATTTCCCATATTTATGTAATTCTCAAAACTTTTGGCCACGACTGTACAGTCTCTCCAAGCTTATAAATCTGACTTTTTGAGAGAGGACTCCCAAATGCCTGCCATACTGCCTGCACAGAGGTATCATTACAGCACACTCTGCTAAATGATCATGTCTAATTATAATGCAATCTTTGGCCAAAGCTGCTTGGAGGTTTGTGGCATGATTTTACAGACCAATCTCATCATCCCTTGTTGATACTGACACTTGTTTTTTTATTCTTATTTTTTTTGTACAGCATGTCTAATTCATCTAATGTAACCAGCCTGTGCAACTCCTCAGACAAGCTGTGCAGTAAGTCTGACCTTCTCTTCTCTCTTGTCCACTGCTGAGAAGTTTATTTTTCCCCTTGCCATTTATTTTTTTATTCATTTACTGCAATATCTTTTTGCATTTTAACTTTCTGAAATTCAGTATGCAAAACTGTAAAAGATACATAAACATGTGAATGTAATATATTATTTATTTACACAGAAACACAAACTGAATACCGAATGTCATTATTGACACAAATATGTCAATGCTGAAGACAAAATTAGTTGTTGTTTTGGTTGCGACAAAGCTAATTTATGTTAAAATGTGTACCAGCAGAAAACAAGAAAGCAACAATAATTATCCATTTTTGTACTTTTAAGAATACTAATGTGCTGCCTTCACTTACCAAATGGTTAGGATGGAGTAACTGTTTAAAATCTAAATTGACAATTCGTTTTCTTTCATAAAATTTCTTCAAAACGACCGCTTTTTAAAAATGTCTTGATTTTGATTACGTCACTGGTGGACAAGGCAATTATATACACATAACAATCATATTAAAAACGAATCATATAAACACACAATACATATAGAAATGTTATGCTTACTACAAATTTACAAATTACTTACTACAAATCATTCCAAAAATAGACATGGTTTATTTTAAAAGTAGTGTATTCTTTTAAAAATACATGGGGCAAAAGATCAGTTCTTTATAGTCATGGGAGTTTATTACGGTCTGTGCCTTAATGTATGTCATAGCAGTGCTCCCAGATTCTTTTTCTTGAGAAAAATATTTGCTTTAATGCAGGTGACGTATTTGATATTTGGCTTCAAGGATTATGATGGTAACCCACTTGTTGAAGTGTTTTTTTAGTATACTGTATCTCTATCTATCAATCTCTCCTTTAGTTGCCCGAGAGTATGAAAAGGAAGTCATAGTGATTCCTGCGCTGCTGCTGGCGATTTCCCTGGGCACACTTCTAACTTTGTGTTTTTTGCGTCTATGTGCTAAGAAAGAGGTCGAAACAGTCACAGTACACAGTCACCACCACGCCCATAGACACAACACACACAACGGACATCATTCACACAGACACAACACACACAATCAACATCTTACACAACAGCACCGCAACAGCAGGCAGCACCTTCAGGGAATTGATGGTAAGTGTGTGTACGTATGTGTGTGTGGTGTTTGTGTGTGTGTGTGTGTGTGTGTGTGTGTGTGTGTGTGTGTGTGTGTGTGTGTGTGTGTGTGTGTGTGTTCTGGCAAATGCCTGTCTGAAATTTGGGATATTATCCCAATAACTCATGCCTTTGCCTTGCTATCCCTCTTCATTAAAATTTAAAGCATTAAAAATGAACAGATACATTAATAGTAATAATAACCAGTTTTATTACGAACCAAATTGTCACAACAATTAAAGAAATAATGTAATGCTGATTTAATAAGAAGAACTACTACTTAACCTTCTTTTCTTCAAACCCTATAGCTCCTTCAGGGTTGAACCCATTGGAGTATGAGGTTGTACCTATGACACCCCAAACACGCAGCTCCCAGCCTGCAGCACTGCCACGGTCCACTGAGAGGGAGCCGGACTCCTTTCAGGTGATCGTCCCAATGCCCCTCTCCTTCGCAGTGAAACCAGACAGAAACTTCACACTCTACAGAGCCACTATGGACCAGAGGGCTGTAGTCTTGCGAGTGCTCAAAGGTACAAATAAAGATACATATGACATAAAAAGTGGTTTATTAAAATGTTGTGCTGGTGCATAAGACTTTTGCCTTTGTAGGAAACACAAGCTTTAAAAAAACTAAACTAATCACATTCAATTCAGAAGCTGCAGTAAAAATGTAGAATTTACATACAAAGTACATATATGCAGATTGTCATGTTATAAGTGAAAAAGTAAAGTTTAAATGAATGGAACAGGAGGCTGTGTGCACTGTATGCCAAGCTAATTCCCCTGTATTGCATTTTCCCACTGCAGAAACAGCCAGTGACAGAGAACAACAGGCCTTCTTGAGCTTTGCTCACTTTCTGACTGAGCTGGGGCCCCACCCATGCCTGCCCAGTCTCATGGGAGTGGTGACAGTTAGATCACCGTTGATCATGGTGTTAGAGGAGCTGGAGAATAGAGACCTTCTAGGGTTCTTATGGAGATGCAGACAGGTGCCATATACATTTACTGAGCACGATATTACAGAAACCTACCATGTTAGTCCACCTTGTATGTTTACAGTTCGTTGCTACAGCTCTTTCATGCACATTTTGTTTTAGTTATCATGTAGCACTTAATTGCACACCTACATGAGGCACCTATGGTAGGTGTATCTGAAAATAATGACAATTCCTAAACTCCAAATGCTTGCAAAAGCTGGCAAAAAATGGTTATTAGAATAGTTATTACATCGGTTCCATTAAAGGGATATATTTTATTACCATGTCGTAGTTGATAATGGTTCACTTTTTCTCTCACCACCTCACAGGACCACCAAGGTCTGGTAGCACCATGTGACCTGACAGAGAGACGGATTTTCACAATGGGAGGACAGATCGCCTCAGCTCTAGTTAGTACTTTATTCCATTATTTAAAAATTAGTACCATTTCAGGCACATCATTATGTTACATGTGCATGTTAGATGTGTCATGAACACTCCAGAAAAAGGGATGTTGTTAAATTGTTTTTTTCAGACCAAAGAGACTGCTGTTTTCTTTCTTCTCGTGAACTCAAGAATGTCTTGTTAATTGGGTGATCACTTATTTATTGGGATTGAATGTTGTGGCCTAAAATGAACCAAGTTTGATTCATCTCCTCTACAGTCTGAATCAAAAGGAAAATCATTATTGGTGTTCCGAACTTATATGATGCTCATCAAATGCAGATAGTAAACTACTTCATCCATACCATACTCAATCCAACACATTGGCAAAGAAAAGCCAGTAGTAGCATACATCATTTTTTACAAGGAAAGTAAAACTCTTGAAGACTTTAATGTAGAGGATGTAGTTATGCACAATTTTTTGTTACTTCTATGTCCCTATCACAGTTCCTATCAGCAGTTGTTGTATTTACTATAGCAATAAATGTCAGCCTAACATATCTCACCTAGATCATGTGATTTTGTTTATAGTGCAAATGCTGAATCACAGAAGCCAGGTGTTAAACTGTAAGGGATGTTCCCTCGCCTCCCACCAGAGCTGCCACCTCTGCTCTGGCCTTGGGCACATTCCTCCTCGTGGTCATTCTGATCAGCGGCACCTGTGGTCTGTCCTTCATATCCAGACCTTTCAGACACACTGATCATGAAGTATTTAGGGTATCTTAGGGTTAGACAGGACAAGCCGGTACTGAAATTCTGTGCCACTCTTGTGTCTTCCAACTCCTATAGGAGTCTGGGTGAGCTCCAGATCTGTGGCACAGCTTTCTAATTCCTCTGCTCTTCCAGGAGTCTGGGTGTTCCACCACCCATCCTATGTTGGGAGCTTCAGGTGCTCCAGCACTCCCCTCTGTTAGCCATTATGTTTGGAGCTTCAAGTGCACCTGCACCCCACCCTCCAGTACTTCTTTTTAGGCTGATCCCTTGTAAGAGGCATTCTGCTGAGTCACCACCATATTCTGCCTCGGTGGCTCAGCGATAACACACTCATCATCCTCCCCAGAGGAGTGGTTTCAAGCCTTGCTCACAGTGCAGCTTTTTTCAACTTGCTTCCAGCTGTGAGTTCAAGATCTGTGGCAGATCTTTTTCTCTCCTCGAGTCACGGGCATTCTCAACATCCTCCCAGACTCTTCACTTCAACCCATTTCTTAAAACCCTGATCGGGGGGTGATCGTTAAACTAATAAAATGGGTAATTGGATCGGGACAAAACGGTATGAGTTAACAGGTTCAAATTGCTTTGACAGATGACAGTCTGACACTGTTCTTATAGGTATAGACTAAGAGTGCGCTGGTCAGATTGTCTGCAGCGTTTTAGTATTTTAAGTAACAGATTGTAACATAAATTCACCTTTTATTTTTTCATGATACATGTTTTGTAAGACATAAATATATTTGTTATTTGTGTTGATGGTCCTCTATTGATTATCTACAGATACTTTAATTGTTAAACTGTGGTGAAACTCAGTGTATCATTAACAGCACTAGCTTTAGGTTTATGATTTGGATTAGATTTAATTTTGAGGTTGAGGTTTAGGGTGAGATTTATTAGAATCGTTTATAATTCATTCCAGTTCAGTTACATGTAATAGACAGAAAGTCAAATTGAGCATCTACAGTGGAGTAAATAAAGTGTTCCATTCAAACATATAATATATTTTTACTTCAAAGAGTTTTTTTACACACACTCTAGGCAGCTCTCGAGACAACATGGACAATCAATATACTTTGGTCCCCTTTACACTGAGAATCACTTGAAGTGCAACTTTATTGAACTGAGTGAAGCAACAAAAGCCGCTCCACTCTTCTAAAATGGTCAGATATTGTACTGAAAAGGGTTTTAACATGTAACAGTAGTGGGACCTCTTTTTGTGCTAAAAGAGAAGAATTTTGAAAAGGTTCTTTAAAGAACCATGAACATAGGATTGTCTACAATAGAAAATAAATGTAACCATGCCAAGAACCATTAAAAGGGCTCATATTGTAGAGTTTTCTATCTGAGGTTCACTTCTAATGAGTGTGTAGTTTTATGCACCAAAACCAAAACATCATCATTCATTTTTACATGACACAGTTTAAACCTTCCTTTACCCCTCACAATGAAATTGCATTTCTGTTTATCCTACTGTATTTTAAGACTGGTAGATGTATATGACCTCTTTTCTGATTGGCCACCTGATATTGATTGTTACAGACTGATGTGCTCCTTTAATAACTCCATCATGAAAAGCTGTATAGATGTGGGAATTTACAGTGTGTGTTGAAATTTTACCAGTGCTTGCATATTACATCAATGGATATATGAATATCTGTATTTCTGTTTGGCCACAAATCATCACTAATCTTGAAACTTGACTGTAAAATTGTAGGAATATCTGCAAAGTAAGAACTGCATCCATGGGAACATTGGTGCACGAAGTGTCCTGGTTGCTCGAGATCTGTCAGTGAAGCTGTGGGGTTTAGGTCCAGCTTTCCGCAGGAGGACAGAGACAGACTTTGCAGGTGAAGTGGAGGAAATGGAGATGAAGAAGTGGCAAGCGCCAGAAGTGTTAGCCGTTCGACCTGCCAGTTACAGCAGTGATATGTGAGCAGAGCTGTTTTTATTTTTACTAAAGGCTTGGAGCATCATAAGATTAGGTAAAATAAATCATTTTAATTTCTGTTCCTATTTGCAGATGGTCTTTTGGCATCTTGCTATATGAAATGGTGACTTTAGGTAGGTTTGTTTCAAGCAATCTGTGCCATTTTTCCTGAAAAGTTTTCAACTTAACCCTATTAAAAGACAAATCCCCAACAACTGTTACAATATCCCCAATAAAGAGTAGGTTAGATTTCTCTAAGAGATGAGTCTCCTGGCTGAAAGCAAATGTAACACCATTAGACTCAATCACCAACAACAGCAGTCAATTTCCTTCTTGCTTATTGTAAAGATTAATCTAATAACCCTAGGAATCTGAGGAAAGGAAAGACTTTCCCTGTAGAGAAACTTATTTTGTCCAACAGTGCATAATAGGTTCTTAAGCTACATGACTATTCCTTTCATGTGCTCCCAAGGAGATCCTCCGTTCCCAAAAATTATGGCCAGTGAACTCCTGCAGTATCTACAGAGAGGAAAAACCCTGAAGAGACCGTCCAACTGCTCCAACGCACTGTAAGTAAATAAACAGGCACATGCACGTTTAGAACCTAAGAGGATTAAGCTGGAACTTACACACACGTACCATGTATACTTTGCATTATCAGTGTTTAGTAAGTAACTGAAACATAGTATATATTTACATCCTCTGATATCAGCAAGTCATTAAACAGTCCATTAGCAGAATAATTAGTTTAATTGTCTATAATTACTTACACTGACTCTTATGCCTACATTTCTCAGATACGTCATCATGAAAGACTGTTGCCAGTGGAGACCACAGGACCGGGCCTCACTGGCTGAAGTGATTTCAAAGCTCCAGTTGGGTGAACGAACTGCCAATGATACAGTGGTGCTTCGAGTACCTGAACCACTGGACTTTGAGAACTACATGCGGGAAGCAGGCTATGGAGAGTCTTACAACTACGCTGTCCTCTAACAGGCTCTTGACCTGATTTGCACATGGGCAGCTCCCTCAGTTGTTTTGTTTCTCCTGAAAATCTACCTGCACAATTTGTACTATCAGATATTCTTCTGCCTCTAAACAGAAGACATCAACAAAGCAGCACTTTTGTGTTTTTAGTCTTTGGTGGAAATAATAGTATGACTAATAACTTATTAGGGTGGTGCAAACTAACATGTCTGGTATTCTTACATCCCTAGCATTCTATTCATTTGCCTGTAGATGCTGACATTCAAACGGAATGGTGTCCTGTATTGTCTATACAGTCAGCAAAGAAAAGGTGTCTAATCTTGGGCTGGGTTGCAAGATAAGCAATTACATTGTTCATTTCAAATCTACAGACATGTGTGTGGCAAGGTGTGCTGCTAATCATTCATGCAGAACATAAAAACTATTCCATGTAAAACCTACCTGTCGCTAATAAGGAAGTGTTTATTTAATAATTAAAATGTAAACATCACCAGAAACAGTATTAAGTAAGTGGTCTTCAGTTCTTTCAGTAGCACCATAAGGTACACATCACTCTAAACCAGAGGTGTCAGACCAGAGTCCTTCTAGGACACAGTTCTGCAGAGATTACCCTTTTCTTTGGTACAACACTCATAACTCATCTCAGTCCGATTCTTAGACGGATGAGTTCAATCGAGAGTGTTTAACGAGGAGGAACGCTGCAACTGGGACATTTTTGGCTAAACGATGCTGCACACTGAGGCCGGTTGTTCACAAAAATATTTTTGGCAGTAAATCATCAATAAATCATTCATAAAATGGCAGACAGAGTAAAATAGTTGCCTATAGAAAAAAGATGTCTCAGAGGAACCTTTCAACTGCTACAAAGCATCCTTACTAACTGCTGGATTGGTCCAATTATCTTTACATTAAGTTATTTAAACTTTAGGATGGTTTAAATAGCTTAATATAAGGGGCATCACACTGACTTCAGTACATCACATAAAAATAAATGAACACCCCATAGCAAGAACTTTCTCTTAATACAACCCATTCATCAAGTGAAGCAGTGTGCTGACACCAACAGGGGGCACCCGAGAAACAGCATGTGGGTACAGTACGTTGCTCAAGGAGTCCAGGGATTCAAACCCACAACCTTCTGATTGCAGGGGCAGCTCCCTAACCACTAGGCCACCAGGGAGCTCACTGCACTACACAAATCCAGATAATGAAACATGCACCTAACAACTCTTTAAATACTGAAAACATACTTAATATGCTCAAAACCAGAATCCTCAGAATCCTGTGGCACAAAACATCACAGTAATGAGATATTTCATGATACTACCTACCCCTTCTTGTAACTTGTACAGACATTCAGCAGACTTTTCAGACTTACTAGGTTTCTCCACAAGGGGGAGGTATTAGCTGTCAGTTTCCATCACTATGCGCCTATAAAAAAGCTTCAGAGACCTTTTACTCACTACAGGTTACAATCTCTTACACCTTTTATTTCTCACTAAGCCAAGTTTGGAAGAACACATGTGTGTTTTTTGTTTGTTTTTTGTTTGTTTGTTATATTGGGTGGTGGACTAAATAAAGTACTTCAAAGACAATAATAAAAAAAGACAATAATAAAAATATTCATTAATAAAAAAAAATCCACAATTCTCAACCACTGGGCCGCGACCCACTTATGGTCCTTTTGATTGGGCCGCGAATCTAAAATCGAGACATTGGTCAGCAATTATTGGTTATTTAATATCATCTAATGTGGCCAAGTTGGCCTTGGCAACATGCTGTGATAAATAGGTGAGAGTTAATGTTAAAAAGGTTGAGAACCATTGGCCTAAACAAACCCCTCATTATGTATTTAGCATTAGCATGTAACATTCATTGCATGCGTGACCAGGATATGTCACATCCAGTTGTGAAATAGAGAGCAAATGTCAGAGCTGTTGTTGTGGTTAGTGGTTAGGGAGTTGCCCCTGTGATCAGACGGTCATGGGTTTGAATCCCAGGACTGCTAATAGCAGCTCTGAGGTCCCCTTGAGCAAGATACCGTCCCTACTCTCTAGTAGTGTGTTCCTGGTTGCCTGCTGCTTCATTTGGAGGAATGGGTTAAATGCAGTGAATTAATTTTGTGCTGTTCACATGGTGTGCTCATGTATGACCAATGGACACTTAACTCTTACATACCCGCTGCTTTACTGTTGCAGCTAGTGCTAATTTGTGCCAAAATTGAGAGATTGTTCTTTCTGCACCATACAGCGAGCTGCCTCACCTCCTCTCTGAACGCTGACTCATCATTGTTTCTGACGAGGCTCCACATTGTAATATCATCAGCAGAGGTGATCTGTTTTAGCTATGTTTTGCAGCACAGTCATTAGTCAGCAGTGTGGAGGAGCAGCAGCAGGGAACTAAGCAAAATCCTTAATGAGCGCCAGTGTTTGCTGCAATAATTTTAAAAGTAGATTTGCTGATCCTGACAGACTGAGGCCCAGTCAGGATGTCCAGGATCCATTTGCAGAGGGAAGAGTTCAGGCCCTGTGAGCTTAGTCTTCCAGTGCTGTAGATGCATGCTAACTATCTTAAGTATTTTTGATTCATGGATTTTGAGACAGCCCCAGTGTGTGTAGTTCTTTCTCACTGTCGCTCTTGTAGTGTCACTCGTTATTCCTCGTTAGTATAGTGGTAGGTTCGGTGGCGGCCTATTGGGTAGGCTACTTGCCTCTGGACCAAGAGGTCATTGATTCGAATACTTCCTTTAGTATATCACCAAGTTGTTCCTGACTAAGACCCTTAACCCCAAGTGGCTCCAGGCAGACTGCCCCCTGTAGTTAGGGAATGGAAGTCGCTTTGGATAAAATCATTGGTGAAATGCCGTAAATAGTAAGACCTTGGTTTGATTCCTTGACATGAAGACACAGATTTCCGTTCAGTAATAAAAGTTTCTCTTATCTCATTAAAAAAGGGGCAGTTGGCTGCTGTGTGGTTATGGTGTTCGCCCTGCAATCAGGAAGTCATGGGTTTGATTCCCAAGTCTGCTAAGCATCTCTGAGGTGCCGTCCCCCCACTCTCTGCTCCACGGGAGCTGCTCCCTGGCTGACCACCGCTTCACCTGGTGAACGGGTTAAATGCAGAGGAATTTCATGCTGTTCACACTGTGTGCTGTGGAGTGTTCACATATGTCATAATGGTCATATGTGGCTGAGGATTTCAGCTTGTTACTTAATATGAGAGCAGTATGAGCAAGTTTCATTGTAGGTTGATTTTATTACTTTTAACAAAGAAAACAGTTTAGAATGGATAGAAAAGTATATTACTTTCACCATAACCTGTGTATATTTAAGTTCCGATAGACGCTAGCAAAACATAACTTTAGCTTTACCCATATTATTTACCTAGCGTTAAAGTCAATCTGGGCCTTTTAAGCCTAATTCTCATTCTTATATGTCACTTAAAGAATCTTTGATTCAAATATATTGTCTTTTGTCCACCTTAAATGCCCTCAATCTACTCAGCCTGTATAAGGGTCAAGGTAAAATTATACTAAAGAATTATACCATAGCTTGTTTTCTATCCCCCAACCTCCATTTATCACTGAGGGGAAACTAGTCTGAGGCAGCAGCACACACAGTGGTGCAGCTGAGCTCACTACACATGAGGCATCTACTATGCCAACGTAAAGATAAATCCAGTGATACAGGAGGATCACATACTGTCCTTGCCTCAACAGTATATGGAATACTGGAAGTGCCAGCAGGGTCTGAGGCTGAGCGGGGTCTGCCAGTACGTTTACATCTTATTCAGAGTGACATTCATCAGTGCTTAAGTAGTCTGCGTCTGTTTTTCATACCTGTAAAGTTATACTTAAATCAACATCTGCTTTAAGTTACTGCCAGCTAAGTTACACACCTAAACAAACCCTGTCAAAAAGAGAAAAGTCAGAGGTTAATACAGTAAGGACAAACAGTTGTAGGGTGAGTGCCTGAGGGATTGGGAAGCTTTTTGGATACACGCAATGTCAGTGGTGAGTGGTCGTCCCCTGGACGACACATTAAGCTGGAGATGAAGGTGATTTACAAGGTGCTGCATCACTTTGACATCAGGCTTAGGGGCAGGAATGTGTGAGGTCACCACTAGTACATGAAATTTCTCAAATCAGTGGGTGCAGCCATGGCTGAGGTCGGCTGAGGCCATGACACATCCCTGGCCTCAATAACTGAGCGGATCTCATCCACGGCAAATCCCCTGCTGCCTCTATAGCTCTCTTCATGAACACTACGAGACACAATGTACTTAAAATGTGCTTAACCTTACCTTGATTTACCCCTGAATATACACCCTTAATCTGAATTAAGTGGTGTAAAACCCCTTAATCTTAAACATACAGAATTTATTAAATTCTATTATTTATGGGGTAACTTTAAAAAAAAAAGTCAGTAAATCAGTACTTTTACCACTTAATCAGTCTTAATCTGTGCACTTTTCCACTTTCTTCAATTTCCTGGCAATTAAGGTCAAATTTAAGGTAATTTTAAGGGGTTTGGTTTCGTAGTGGAAGCAGGATCTGCTGGGGGTGGATGCGTTCGCTCACCCCCAATGACTGACAGACCTCTTGTTTACCAACAGGAATTTGTTGTCATAATCCTGGACCAGAACAATGATACGCAGATCTGAGACAAATAATGGTGCCACTCCTGTGGCTAATCCCTGACCAGAAGACCGCTCCCATTCAAGGCTGTGACATCATGCCCTCTCTTCAGTAGACGCCTGATGATGTGGCTTTTTGAGCAGGACAGCCCAGCCCAGCCCACTTTGGCTCTCAGACACAGATTCAGATTCTACAGAGTGTGAGAGCACCTTCCACTGGATCAGACTTGTTGTGTGAACAGAAATGTCAGCCTGGCTCGGTGGCGCATATGGTATTAGGCTCTGTCACAGACACAGTTACTTTGAACATATGTGTTCAGTGATAAATGTGAAACACGGGAATTACAGTCACTCCATTATCTTAACAAGCAAGTCCAGACAATGCTATTATAACACTGACAAAGGGCTTTTTCTCATTTCCAGGGACAGTCATGGCAGCCGGTTTCCCTCTAAGACATATGCCTATAGGATATAGAAGTAAATGGGAATGGCAAACGCATTCTGATTTTCCGATTCAGCTTGATTTCAATTACTGCATGTTTTGACCAGCAGAGGGCTCTCAACCAGGTCTTTGCAGGCTGCAGCGGAAAGAAAACCTTCAGTAAAGATAAATGTAGAACTGTCTACGAAAAAAAGATCAGGGTATACCATAAAACTTAAGAGCAGGACATTGATTGAGTACCTGACCAAATCAGGAGTATTAAGCTCATGTAACAAAATAAAACAAGGGTAGCAATACATCGCACCAATTTCTATCATCTTTCGGTATTAGTTAAATTAACTTAAGGTGCTATGTTGCAGTATTAGACCCCAAGGGCATATATTCAGCTCCCTTGCTCTTCATACCTAATCAGTCTTGGCCTAATTAATCTGCCACACAAAACTGGCCTAGTTTGGCTGAAAGCATGCTCACAAAGGCAGAAGTGTTAATAGAAGGGTAATGAGAAAAAACATTTCATTCATTTTCTGAAATTAGTTGTTCTAATCAGCTGCTGTCCTGTTTTTTGCTGCAGTGTTTTAACACAAGCATCATTCTTAGCTTTTTAAATTATAAACACCATTAGTCTCATTTTATAAGCAGTCAAGAGAAACACCATTATCATTTTGGATGATTTTATTCTGGTTTAATATGTACGTGACCACAGATTAGTCACATGAATGCATGATGGACTTGAAATGAATATAAGGAATATGTAAAGATTACAGTTTAAAGGTCTGTCCTCACTGATTTAAGGGTTGAAATTATTACTGCACTTATTGGTTCTTGAATGATCAGTAGGTTTTAGAACCATGTTTGTATTATATACTCCATATATGTATTGCATTGTAAATTGAAGGTATATATTAATGTACAATGTATTGTCCGACAATAAATCCCATATTAACGTCCACTTTTACTATGAATAACACTCTTAAATTTGTCAAATCACAGACAGGTGCGCACACGGATTCTTCCAAAACCTTCTCACAAATGCAAAGTTACGTCAGCATGACTTGACACATGTGGTATCATCAGCGGCCATCTGCCATCTGAAAATCAGATGAAAGCACAGCAATAGGAGATGGTGCCCATGACACATCTTCCTGCTATGTACATTACTGCCATAGTAATTTCATGTATTTACACAAACTTTAAGGAATACGCCAGCATTTTCTGACCCACTCTCTTCACTCAACACACACTTTTAATAAAAGCATATGAGCAGGTGCTCGTTTGAGCATGAGCAGTAGCCCAACGCAGTACTAGTGTCTTCTGTTGTCTTCGGAGAGCAGGGATATACAATGACCCCTGAAAATTAGTCTCTACAGAAATGGACTATAGAACACGAATGTAGCAGACAAAGATTAGGTAGAACAATGATTGGGGTATTCCTTCATTTGCATGCTATGGCTCGGTAAGATAAGCTGGTGAGAAAACTATCTTCGCACTCAGGTTCTCTCAAACTTCCCTTATGAATATCTAATACATTTTATTTACAGCGATTTGACAATGACAGACTTCTGGGGAGTCTTGTAAAATGAAGAGACGAGACAGAGAATGGTGGCCTCAAAACTGCACCCAGTTTCCAGAAGAAGATTCTTGCCGTGGTGCTGAAGAAGGAGCAGAGCTGCAAGAGCAAACAGATTCATACCACTTTACTGTGAATCTTTAATGATTTTATTTTCTCTCTCTTTTTTTTTTTTTTTTAAACAGTCTCAGAAAAAAGAGAAGCTTGTTACCTGGCAGGAGCGGAGAAGTCCCCCCAAAGGTCCGAACTGGGGTTTGACTGAACCACTGTATTGGAATTACTAGTGTCCAATTCTAACAGACAGCCTGATCAAAAATATTTTAAAAAGTAAGATTAACTGATTAAATCATTTATATTTAAAACGTTTATCTCAGAGGTAACAGAACATGTAGTTCATCGAATTTCACCACAATACTATTTGTTAAATTGCTTCAACAATTCAGAATTATTTATAAAGTACAATAAAACAAAATGCTTTTTTTTAAAAAAAAAACAGCACAAGAATTGTATTTTGAACATAAAAATGGAAGCACATTTACAATAATCAATTGAAATTCATTATGACGTTCCAAAGCCTATGCAGCCAATTTGTCACCTTAGCTCAACACATTACATAGTATGGATGCATTTTTACACGGGAAATTACCAACAACTAATTACAGAATTTGTTAAGCACATCACAGGGACAGGGATGGTACGTGATCAAAACTATGGATCGGGTTAAAACCTATCAAAGTAAAGTGTGTTTGTGAGCTTATGCTTTACAACAACCCCTTGCTAACACAACTGGTCTTTTAAAAAGTCATTTAAATTCAAGGTCTTTGGATTTTACTATGCTGTACTTTATGTGAGACATACATACAGCTCCGGAAAAAAAGACCTTAAGTTTCTCTTTATCTTTTGAGGGCGCAAGTATTGAACAGAACAGCTTGCCTTTGCATAAATTTAAAGGAAATGACAAAACATCAAAAGAGACATTATGCAGCATTTACAGAACTTGAATAATTCAAAGAAAACTAATCTCTCTCGGTCACTTTTAAACAAAATGACAATACTTACCTTTGACAAACCTTTGTTTTGTGATCCAATTGGTCACATTGTGAGAGCAGAGTGTTGATTACAGCAGTGTTTTTATACTTTTCCTCATTAAGTAAGATTTAATTTAGGTGATCACTAATCAGCACCTGAATGAGGTGTTTGTGTAGGAATTTAACAGACACTGGCATGGAATGGTTGTCATTCTCAGAGATTTCAAAAATAAATTGCATTGGTCTCAAATTTTTTTCAGAGCTGTGTACACACACAGACACACACAGACACACACAGACACACACAGACACACACAGACACACACAAACACACACAGACACACACAGACACACACAGACACACACAGACACACACAGACACACA
>JBBJLR010159422.1:0-14614 GCA_037577145.1 Brachypetersius gabonensis
CTCTCTCTCTCTCTCTCTCTCTCTCTCTCTCTCTCTCTCTCTCTCTCTCTCTCTCTCTCTCCCTCTGTCTCTCTCACCCCCCACCCCTTCCCCTTTGCCTTTCTCTGTGTTTAACAGTGTTGGACAGTGGGGTATTTAGATCATTGTTGGATTTTTACGGAATGGCCAGTCTGTAGTCTGAATTTTTTCCTAGACCCATCAGACAGGTCATTTCTGTCTTTTCGTCTGTATGTGTGCGTTGTTTTTGCAGTTACAGTTAAACAGGCCACCCTCCGAGGGAGGAACCCTTCAGTATGGTTCCGTCCCCACACTCTGCTCCTCGGGCGCTGTGTTCCTGGCACACATTTCCAGGACCTTTGACTGCAGAGAATCCTGATCTCTATGTATTTGAGAGAATTCTGTCAAGCGATAAATACCATCTTAAACTGCAGTTTTATGGCGGATCAGCTCTTTAACCTCAGCATCCAAACCAACACCTTTGGCTTTTAATTATAGTTTTTTCTTTTTAAAAGCAGCAGTTTTGGGGGGAATTAATTAATTCCCCCCAAAATTTTCCTCGTGGAAAGCAGACAGGAAAATTTTCCTCGTGGAAAGCAGACAGGTGTCCCCACAGTCACTAAATATTATACACACACACATATGCGTGTATGCGCGTGCAAGTGTGTGTTGGTGATGGTTGGGTGGGGGGTGGCTCGCCGTTCTGTTCGCGCTCTCTCTCTCTCACACACACACACACACACACACACACACACACTACAGTCCAAGCGGTGCGCGTTCACAGCGCCTCGCGGAGATCCAGCAGCGCGCTCGAGAGATCCCTGTTGACCGTGCACGGCTCCACCGCGCGCCGAGAGCCGTGATGTGCGCCGCGCGCGCACCCGCCGGACTGACCCGATGCGCGTGAGCAGACCGCGGGGCTCGGCGCGCGAGGCCGGTCGCGCGTTCCTGCAGCGCACCACGCTGCACGGCGTGCGCCACGTCTTCCTCGCGGCGTCCCCCCCGCGGCGCGCGGCCTGGCTGCTCGCCTTCGTCGCGTCGCTGGTGCTGCTCCTCACGTGGTCGTCCAACCGCGTGCGTTACCTGCTCTCGGCGCCCGTGTACACGCGGGCGCACGTGACGCACGCTCGGCGCCTCGCCTTCCCTGCGGTCACCATCTGCAACCGCAACCTCGTGCGCCCGCGACGCATGACCAAACCGGACGTGTTCGGTGTGGGCGCGTGGCTCGGCCTGCTCGGAGAGAACGGCAAGCTCACGGAGGCGGCGCGGGAGGCGCTCGCGCCCGGACCAGGACCCGGACCCGCACCCGCACCAACCGGCACGAGCAGCGTCTCCAGCGCTAAGTACCAGCCCCCCTGGCCACCGCTCTCGCGCATGCTGGACTTCGAGCACTTCCTGCCGCCGCCGCGCGACGCCCAGCCCGGCATGAGGCAGCTGCTGGACCGGCTCGGGCACCAGCTGGAGGAGATGCTGCTGCAGTGCCGCTTCCAGGGCGAGCGGTGCGGTCCGCGCAACTTCAGCACCGTGAGTCCCGAGGATGATTCTCCTTCTTCTCTTTCTGAGTTCTTTACCCACCGGTTTTCCGCAAAAACCCACGCATATTCAGAACTTTAATATGTCAAGACAAAAACAATTGTGATAGCTTTCTACTGTATTATTATAAATTCCACCCATATTAAGGCAGTTCTCTCCTGCGTTATTACAAATTCCACCCGTATTCCGACAGTTTTCCATTCAGTTGTCACAAATTCCACCCATATTGAAACATCAGCGCACTCGTATTTGGAACTTTAACCCATTCGAGCAACACTGCTCGAGTATTATTCGAGTAGCGATAGTTTTATACCCCATTCCTCCAAATTCCGTATTATGTTGGTATTCTACCGTATTCTTACAGATACCATCCACAATCTGACAGTTTTCTAATGTATTCTGGTACTTTTCTAGACTTCTACTGTATTTTTAGAAATTCCTCACACAGACTCTTCGCCCTCAGGGACGCTCTGCTGTTCTAGAACGTCTCACTGTTCCGGTGCAGGTAGAAAAGGGGTGGGCGTGTTTTGGAAAATATGGACTAAGAACAGTAACATTATTCCACCCATATTCTGGTAGTTTACTTCTGTATCTTACAAATTACATCCAGATTCTGTTAGTCTTCTACCGTATTCTTACAAATACTGTACCACCCATATTCTGGTCGTATTCTGCCGTATTTTTACAAATACCAACCAAATTCTGGTTGTTTTCTCCTGCAATCTTACAAATTATGACAAATGCACCTGTATTCCAGGAAAACCTGTCCATATTCAGAACTTTAATATGTCAAGACAAAAACTATTCTGTATAAATTATCTTTATAAAGACAAAAGTTCCACATATTCCATTCGTACAAATTGTGTTTCCTCATTCAGAAGTTTCCTCATGTTTCCTCACCAATTCTACCAATATTTTTTTCCCCTATATTCTTATAAATTCCACTCGTATTCGCGCATTTTCTGGCAGACCCTCTCACAGACTGACTCTTCGCCTTCAGGGATGCTTTACTGTTTTAGAACGCCTCACTGTTCTGGTGCAGGTAGAAAAGGGGTGGGCGTGTTTTGGAAAATATGGAACAAGAACAATAACATTTCAGTTCTTTGCATTTTTATCTTTGCTGTTTTCATCATATTTGTTATTAATATTTAATTGTCCTGCAGATTTGTAGGTATTTGCAGTTTGTCAGTGGATTTATGGTTATGGCTTTAAAACGCTTTTGTGCGTTTTCATTAAGTTGTGATTAATGGAAAGCTTCCGGTACTCAGCATGAATCATGCATTTTCCCCTCTTAATCACACACACACACACACACACACACACACACACACACACATACCCACAATATGATTTCATTTCAGTTCCATCTACCCTATGCTCATTCTGCAAAATACCTGATGGCATTAGTGGGTACCACCCATCCAAATAGAAAAAATGAAACAATTTGTTGATTTGATGGGGCTGAAGAACATGAACAAGTTACATGAAATGACGAGTCTTTTTAACTCACATAAATTCTAATTTCAGTGCTTGCAGTCTTGAATATCTTTCCAGAGACCCGCAGAATTTTGCTCTTGAGGATTTCTTGGGGAGGGTGTGGGCGGTCTCAGGTGTCATTTAAGATGCTTGACATGCTCTCTTCACACTCACAGCCTTGGCTTTAGCTCAATTCAAGGCCCCACATTAGAGGGAATACTCTTGATTACAATATTTATTTTGAATCATTTACAAACCACCCGTACCAGTCAGTGCTCCGCAGTGAACGCATTTACAAACTACTGCGGCAGCGCCAGTTCATACAGAGCTCATTTCTCCCAAAACACGATACTGAGCAGGATTGCTATAGTCGTGTGCAAAAGTGTTGGCACCACTTGTCAACTTGTATGCTTTTTTGTTGACATGAAAATAAGCGCTTGTCCTTTACAGAGAATCTGAATCTGAAGTCTTTATTGATCCTGGAGGAAACTGCATTAATGCACATTTTAATGCAGTTACTAAAGATGGATTTACAAACAAAACATAAAACACTTGTACTTAAAGGGGACACTTGTGTTTAAAGGGGACATATTATGCAAAACTCACTTTTTAAAAAACAAGCTATAGCATGTTCATGAAGTTCTTTGCACTAAATCATTCTCACATAAAGAGATCTCATCAGTTTTATTCTTCACAGTTTTGGTCCCTTTCACAAGGAGCAGTTTCAGGGCTCTGTCCCTTTCATGCAAATAAGCTGTTGCTGGCCACGCCCCATCCATCCCATGCTCCACCCACCCCTGTAGATGATTAGTGGCTGGTGATGTGATGTTGTGACCTTATGGTCCTTTTAAGTAGACAGAAGTTGGGGAGCTGTTAAACAGGATAGAGATACTGATATCGTCCCCTGGCGGTTCTGTCACAGGCAGTTCTCTACAACATTTACATAAGAAAACATTGCGAGCATTTACATGGGATTTAGAGCATTAAGTGGAATTAGGATGATCCCTTAACATTAGGATCCTGATTAAGTGTTTTGTGTGAGAAATCACTACTAGATTACAGGATTATCGCTGTCAGTGCAGGCTGTTACCTCCAAATGAGTGCATAACATGTATGGAGGTGTAAAACATGCGCCAAGTCTCCACAGCAGCCGATCTGCCCGCAGTTAAGTGTCAGTGCACCAGCTCTCCAGACACCCATTACTTGAAGCGGCAGAGATATTTGGCAGCGTGCTGGTTGTATTGATTTGAACATTTTAAATGTGTGCTTCCAAAACACTCAAGTTATTCTTCTCTTCTTAAATGTGTGGTGGTCTGCAGAAGCCATTGTTACTTGTCACACGTCGACAGGTTTGACCTTTGGGGCTTTTAAATTTTCTTAAGCCTCACAAATGTGTCCCTTTTGTGAATGATATGGATCTCTTGATCAGAAATGTTAGAAATGTTATACACATCTGACTTGCCTTAAAACAGAGAACACACACACACAACCCCCCCCCCCCACACACACACACATCCTTTTACAGTTTTTTCTGAATGTTTAAACACTAACAATGATTCTTATAGCACAATTTCTGAAACTATTAATAGTTACAGCAAAATCACTCACTGAGTTTGCAAAATTAAAAGCAAAAACACTGCTTTGCACTCAGTTTGCGCTTTTGTAATACTCAATTTGCAAATGTGTAAACACAACTCACTGCTTTACACCCAATTTTCAAATGATCGACACACTCCTAGTAAAACTATACGTATTTATGGCTGTTATTTAAACTATTTTGCCAACTGTCTGGCCCCACTGTCACATGTGAAAACTGTTTGATATATAATTCACTTTGCAATCAGCATGAGCTCTATGAATGAGCCTCAGGTCAGCTTTCAGTGTGGAGAACAATGGAGGGAAAAGGAAGACTGAGAAGAGTGAGAATTGGAGAAGGGTAAATTTAGAGGAAGAGATCGAGGATATGAAGAAGCAGAAGGAAGAGAAGGAGGACAAAGACTAGCAGAATAATGTTGTCATCAGAGCTACAACAGTGAATCTGGCATAAAGAAACAGTGTAGATAAGCTCTAGTATCATTGGTATTGAATCTGGAAGTGCACACTGTAGTGCTGTGCTGCATTTGTTTGGTCTTTTCCAGAGAGTGATGGATCTAGAGGCAGATGCCAGGGGTCCTGAGCTGATTATTGTGGATGAGGCAGGGTTAACCTCACTAAAATGAGGAAATGTGGCAGGAACCTTATTGGACACCGTGCCATAATCAATGTCCCAGGAAAACGCGGTGATAACATAACTATGTGTGCACCATAAGCAACCCTGGGCCCATAAAACACTGCACACACTATTACATTCCTGGACAGCCTACATTATATACTCACTAATGTTCAGAGACCAGAGCACACCAGTTACGGCATCATGAGGGACAACGTTAGTTTCCATAGGGCTGCTTTGGTCCGCAACTGGTTTACAGATCAGCCACTCTTCTCTGTACTCAACCTCCTCCCTTACTCTCCATTCTTGAATCCGATTGAAGAGTTCTTCTCTGTCTGGTGCTGGAAGGTCTAAGACCGTCATCCCCATCAACGCAGGGCTCTTTTACAGGCAGGGAAGGAGACATGCGAGGATATTGACCAGGTATCATGTCCCCAGTGCCTTGGACTAGAAGACATTGCATGCAATGTTGATGAAATTCTGTGACCCAGAGAGACAACAAGACAGATTTTTTCAGTAAAATTGTATGTTTTCTTGTGTTTGTTTTGATGTGTGTGAATAAACATTCATATTTGAAATTGAAATCCCTGAGTGTTTACAGAACTATTTATGACAAAAGTATGACCTCAAATGGACATACGCTGTGCTCAGAGAAAGCAAAAGCCAGATGAGTTTTCCATTCATACCATCAGTGTGTAGTCGGCACATTGTGTGCTTATTAATATGATGGTTTGTGTTCACTGTTTGGTACAAAAATACCATTTTAACAAAGGTTTGTAAAGTTAAGCACGAATTATTAGCTTTTGCAAGAGACCTGAAATGTTTTGCTGCTTTGGTTTTTTTATTTGTGCGTAGAGTTTTGCAAAAATAGCCAATAGTTACAAAAAACATGCTTAAGCCATCAGAAAAAACTGTAAGGCTATCATTCTTTTGATAACCTGATGTCTTCTTCTTCTTCTTTTTTTGTAATGAAAGAGAAATTGATAAACTCATGGATCCTAACAGGCCTCTAAGCAGTGTTTTGACTGGTCTTTTTCTTAAAATATTAAAATAAGAATCATCTCCTGGAATAAACCTAATTTCTGACTGATTTTACAAGTATTTTCACATTTATGGCTTTTCTGCAAAACTGTCATCAGCAACATCACACGTGTTTCTGCAGTTTCTTAAACGGACTTCATTACCTGTGGCTTTCTTGTCTCTGCGGAAAGACGTAAGTCCTGATTCTTTGGAGAATGTGTGTGATGTTCTGAAATCCACTTCAGGAACCTTTCCCTGTTGTAACCTCATAATAATTGTATGTAATCTCGTCCCATTCAGGGCTTATGGGAGAGAGCTGCGTTTTGTTTTCTGGCATGTTTTTTTAATGTGTGTCTTACTGTTCAGTTCCATTAGGCCGTCTCATTTTCTTTGTGCTCTAGCCTTGAGACTGACGTGAATGCATAGTACATAGAAGGGCGGAAGGCTGAAGCATCCAGAAGAATCCATCCGCCAGTCTGTTGCTGAGAATAGAAGAATTTTATTTTTCACCAATTACACATATTGTCTCTCGGGCTTGTGGACTGCTGGCACATTGTACTGGGTATTGTAACACATGCCCCTTTCTGAACAACTTGCTCCGATACGTTTGGTCTGTAATCACATCCTTGCCTGTTTTCATTGTTTTTATTCATGTTTGGACATGATATTCTTTAACTTCCATGTTCTTTTTTGTGTTTAGCCAGAGCCAGTGTCAGAGTCTTGAAACACTGGAGGCTTCACCTAGTTGTCAGTTAGTTTTGAAGCAAAATGTTTGGGGTTCAGAGTGGTAGAGACGTAATCCTTTTGTTGAGGGGGTGAAAAGGAACTCAGTAATTTTGTAGATGGGGGAAGGGGTAGAGATGTAATAATTTTGTTAACAGGAGAAGAAACTCAATCATTTTGTTGAGGGAGGGGGTGGAGACATAACTTTGGGGGAATAGAGACGTTCTTTTTAATTGGAGGAAGGGTCTTAATTTGTTGGGTCTCAATAACAGGAGGCCCTTATTGAGTGGCTGGTGGGATTTGTTGGCCGGCGACAGTGACGCAATTGGTGCAGCTTTGGTGAGCGTGTGGTGAATCTCCAGAGACGGTGATAGAAAAGAGGGGGTTAGAGAATGAGGAGGCATTGGAGGGGGCACGGTGGGGGTTCTTCCCTAGAAGTACAACACTGATAGATGAATAGCGCACCTTTCGCCTTGCACAGCAGTGCCATCAAATTACACGCATTACCTCCCTGTTACATCATTGACTCTGCTATCAGATGTGTCTGCGATTCCCAGCGTTCTACCTGTCAGCTGGGGGACCGGCATCGATTTCTCAGAGACTAAACTGTCACTGAGCACACAAGGGTCCCCCGGTCATCTTTGTGCCCTCATCGATCTCCTCTGAGTCGACTCCACCAGGCGTCCGAGTCAACGTACTGAAACAATATGGTGACCCTGGAGTGCTCTGGGATCTATCAGAACATCCATGCTGTTCAGGAAGAAAGACCACAGGCTGTTTCCAGCGAAGGAAAATCAAGAGTACCTTCGCCATTGAGGAGAGAGATTGTGGGCAAAGGGATGAGAACCATGTCCAGTTGAATACAGGACTCTGAAAAGGAAGGCGAGGAAGGTTTGGAGGATGTGGTTTTGTCCTGCAGTCAATCATGGGCAAGAATTCTGAAGTCATGCTCAGATTCATCCTCTTTCATTTTCCATTATACTTTCTCAGAAACTCCATCTCTGAAAATGTTTACCTTGTGTGAACTAGAGCAAAGTAATTCCATGGGAAGAACTCTTTGGGACTGTTGGAGCGTTTCATACAAGCGAGCCTCAGGCAGGTGGAGCAGTGACTTTTTGCTAGTGATGAATCATTCATTTAGAAAAGAATGGCTGTCAATTGAAGGCCCTGGACGAATACAGATGGCTCTATCAATTCAGCATTCGCCAGCGAGAATTGAAGCCTCCTCAGCCCAAGATGGTTTTCTTCATGTTCGCTCCCCCATTCCCAGATGAAACATATGCTAATTGTGATGTATCGCCACATGTGTGCGATGCTGCTGTGTGAGGTGCGTTATGAAATTGCTTGCTGTGTTATTTTGCGAAATTACTAGCTGAGATGACAACTACGTGTTGATCATTTGCCTGCAAGGGGACCGCTTGATGGCAGCCTGCTAGACCAGGAGAGAAAAAAAATATCAGAACCCCATTCACAGACTAGTGGATTTAGTTTTTTTTACAAATTTCACAAATTGTCTAGACTTGTAGACTGCTGGCACAGCATACTGTGTGTTGCAACCCTTGAACAACACATCCATTTACTTTTGGTCTTCACATCTGTAATCACATACTTGCCTGTTTTTAATTGTTTATTCTCAGTTGTAATTCCTTTTGGATGTTCTTTAAATTCCATGTTCTTTTAATGTATAAAGCAAGAGGCAACGTCAGAGTCTTGAAACACTGGAGGCTTAACCCAGCTGTCAATTTGTTTTGAAGCTCAACTTTTGCTTTGGAGTTTGGTGTGGTAAAGACTTTTGTTGACGGGTGGAAAGGGTTTCAATAATTTAGTTGGACCGGGTGGGGTTTTATAATCTTATGAATTGAGAACAAACATTAACTTTGACGGTGTGGATATAGAGACAATCATTTTGTGGAAAGGGAAGAAGGATCTTAATAATTTTGTTGACAGGAGAGTGGTAAGACAGCTTTGTTAATGATGAAAAGATTCAATGATTTTATTGACGGGGGCGGGGTATTAATTTGGTTACTGGGGAAGAAACTCGGTAACATTGAGGGGAGAGGTAGAGACATAATTATGTTTACAGGTTGAAAAGACAATAATTTTGTTTGACAGGAGAGGTGGTAGACACAATAATTTTGTGAACGAAGAAGAGACACAGTCCCTTTGTGGGATAGGGGTTCATTTTCTTGGGGGGGGTTGGAGATGTAATCATTATTTTGAAGGTGGAGTTTGTTTTGATTTAGCTTTACTGATCAGTAGACACCTGGTCGGTATGTGATCTGGGATGTCTCATAAAACATTCAGGGCCGCAGGTCTAAGTCCAGCAGGCCATAATCTTTAGTCATTTTCACTGTTCAGTTTTATTCTGAGAGTGACATAAAACCAAGTTAACTTGACAATTTAGCTTTTGGGTGTCTTGGCTTCAATGTGATTCAGATATTTGTTTGCGTTTGAATGTAAATCTCACAGGTTTTTATACTCTCTGAAAAAAAGGTTGATGTCAAACTTTGCAGTGTCATCACAGAAGCAGCCAGTTCTCCCAGCGAAGTGTCTGCAGCACTGCCCAGCAGAATCGGCCCAATCAAATTGATTTTGTGTGCTGACAGTTAAATGGGCTACCAAAATGCCAAGCCAGATCAATTGACATGTAAACGGCTCTCATATAACCCAATTATCCTGGGTTCCTCAGCCCACTGTAAAGATCCCAACCTCAGGCACCTTAAAATGTTCAAGAGTGGAGATCAGGCTGGCAGTCTAGAACCGGTGATACCCCTCAGAGTGTATCAGTAAACTCTGATTACATTAAATATAAATGGTGTAAATCTGTCTAGAACTGGTGTTTGTTCTCCTACACACTCGCCGTTTGCTGCTCTTTCTCTCGGCCGCTCTCCGGACCCCCTCCCTCTGCAGACTATCCTGAAAGTTTTCTCGGGTTCAAAGCTCTTGTGTTTTTCTGTTCATTTTTGTTCTTTATGTTAGTTTGTGTGTGATGTCCTTATTAAACCCCAGTAGTGGTTTTTATTATTACATGTTTTTAAATTACAGTAACTTTGGCTCTACGTAACACAGGAACACCAAACAAAGCTCAGCATGACTCATCAACACAAACGGGTGAACTTCCATTTAAGGAGTTGGTTTGCCTTATGATGACAGTTTACAATTTGTTGCGCCTCCGGCACAAATTCATGACACCCGCGTTCTAAGGATTAATGACAACAGTGACAGAAATGAAAGAAAAATGGAAAATCTTTAAATAAGTAACTAGAAAGGCTGGGGTGAAGTGGGGAAAATGTTGGGTTTATATAGGTTTTCCCTCCCTTATCTCCCTGTGTCTGTGTAAGCTGTACAGGTCCGGATTAATTGGTTAAATAAATATTTTTTATGCTTGAAGGAGTTGCCAAATGTAAGAACTAATTATTTTTGTTGTGTAACAAAAACAAGCGGTAAAGCTTCATCATCTCGGTTCGAGAAAGGCCGAATAAAGGGATAGAACATTAGAGATACTCCGAGGAGGCTGACTAACATCGCTCTTAGAATAAAAACGAATAATCAGAGTGACTAAAGATGTCCTACACACCAGATCCAGAAATACTCGCTGATGATAAAGAAATCCATACAGAGAACGTATTCAGACATAATAAAAGATGAAGACAAAAAACATAATTAAGCTGCGGAGTTCTTCAGAAAGGGGATATACATCATATCACATTGTGCAGGGAGATCATTGGAGTGGAACCTTTTAATTACATTTGTTCCAAAGCCTCTATCACTTCATTTTGTATCCCTGTGGTCAGGCCGCCTCTTACAATCATGTTTTCCACAAAGAAACGTTTGGGTTCGATCTATATTAAAGCTTTACACTTTATTTACAGTCTCTTCTTTTTAGACTTCTTTTTAGCAGAAGAGGCAGATAATATGATTCGAACAAATATATCTGATGATGGCTCTGACTGGAGGCGGAGTTCTGAGTGACTGAGCCCAGGTCTTTCCTCGCTCTCTCTATCTCTTTCTGATTTTCTTTTCTCCCTCTCTTTCTTGCTGTCTCTCTCTGTCTCTCTCTCTCTCTCCCTCTCTCTCTCTCTCTCTGTTCTCTCTCTCCCTGAATTCTCTCTCTCTCCCTGTAACTCTCTCTCTCTTTCTGTGTTCTCACTCTCCCTGTATTCTCTCTCTCTCTCTGTGTCTCTGTGTCTCTCTGTCTCTCTGTCTCTCTGTCTCTCTCTCTCTTTCTGTGTTCTCACTTGCATTGATGGCCCCAAGTTTAAGTGAAGTGCAGCTTGGAAGTTATGCAACTATTATACATGAGTGGAGCGACTGACTGTTGTGTAAGGGTGCTGGATGTAGATGTATCTTCTTCAGGGCACCTTCTGCCCTCTACGAGCAGAAACACGGTTTGTCTCAAACCATGTTTTTTTTTGTTTTTTTTTTACGTAATACTGCTTTCTTCTTAAATGTTTCTTCTTAAATGTTTCACCATTCAACCAGGATTCTTTGCAGTCTGGAGAACCAAACCAGTGTAAAGCATCATGCATCATGCTAAGTGAGAGGACGATCTGTATTATTAAACTGATTTTCCCTAAATATAAACAGTGACCCACCAGGTTTTAAATGATTTTTTGAATTGCAACTCTACTAGACAGTTAATTATGCTTGGAGGGAAGCACACACCTCTAACCAAGTCTGCTAACAATTTGTTATGGGTCAGATGGAGGACCATCCTGCCCACCCAGAGAGAGTAAAGCCAGTCAGGCCACAGGTAACTGCGACATTACCAAGGATCAAAATCATCAACTCCTTATTAATAGGGCCAATATTTAGACAGTTGTGATACTCAGAAGTTCTCTAGATCTTTTTTATTCCTTACTTTCAACATAATTTTGAAAATATGACCAAGGCATGGACTCTAAACTGCCTCATGGTGGAGTATAGAGATCAGACATCTCACGTTTCTTAAATATGCGAAGTGTCAGGTTTGTGCCTGTCTCCAGGCAGTGAAGGGAGGAGGCGCAAATGCAGAATTCCATTCCTAACTTTTCTTCAAGAACACAAAACCAAACGGCACTAGGGCCTAAACACAAGAAGTCCCTTGTACAAAGAGAAAAGGGTGGCCTCTAGCAGTCGCCAACTGGCGAGGAAACAAGAAGGTATAACATTAGAAAGAAGCTGCTTTGGTGGTCAAAAATAATTGACGATAGTCTAATGTAATATAAACTCTTAAGTAAATGTATTAACTGTTTTTACGTAGTTATGTATATATTCAACAACTCTCACCCATCCCAAGTCAATACCTACCCATCACTGTTAGTTCGTGTCTGATTCTTTGAAAAAAATATGTTAAGCGTGCTAAAAATGAGATGAGATATAAAATAAAATAAGAACATTTGAAGCACACACTAATAGCAATTGCTGAATTTGGTTAGATCATTTTGGTTGTTTTGGTACCATTCAAGAACCTCTCAGTTCTAGACAAAACCTTCTTTTAAGGGTCATTTCAGAGTACTTTTGGAAAATTTCCCATGCTGGGACAAGCAGACAAAACTGGTTTTTTTATGTATTTGCGTTCATCTGTAGATAGTGTGCCAGGGCTTCTATGACTGCAAATCAATGGAAGATAAGCTCTCATTGAAAGGCTCTACTTCAAGTCTCAACCTGCATTTACAATACAATCAGTCTTTTCTGTCCCAAGGTCACCAGAAGCTGCCCGTCATCAATGCTCTCAGTCGAACCCGTTGCCACAGCAACTCACACTAGGCTTAGCAACAGCCCGGCCTCTGTTTGCCACATCTTGGCGACATCAGTATCTCTGGAAGGCTGGTAGGCCACTCAGGGAGGGCGGCAGCGCGTACTGATTCACTCCAGCGCTCCAGTCATTAAAGGATTAGAGCGTCATTTACGACTGCAGCGAGAAGATGATCTTGAGTGGCGGCTGTGAAACCAAAAAACAGGTGTGAGCTTGATTCTCGCAAGGTAAAGTTGGGAGGATGTTTTCCTATGAGTGCCATTCTGACCAAACAAAGCTAGGATAAATTCATTTGAATGATGCAAACTTTACACCTCGGTGATAGAAAAAAAACTACATTAGTAGAATATACTTAGTTTAAGCCTTAGCACACAGCAGCATAGAGCAAAACGTCAACATGCAGCAAAACTCCTGTTCCTACATCACAAAGAACCAACGTTTTTGTAGTTTAAAAAATTTAATAATGAACACATGTAATAAGAATTTCTTATATTTTATGTCATTGAAACAAATGGGACACATTTTTGAACAACTTTTAGGATAGTCTCCGGTCACAAGTGGGGGGCGGAAACCTGCAGAGGGAGGGGCTCCAGGAAGCGGCATTGGTGATGTCATGTTGGGGAGCCAGATTGAAATGGGTCTTTAATGTCAGCCATCAGGGCGTCATTTGGTGGGCTTCTGTCTAATCATCATGCCCTGCTAAAGGTATAAAACCTGCTTTTATACCGACCGAAAGAGCGTAAGCCAACTTTTGTGTATGTCAATGCTCACTATGAATGCTTACTTATAACACAGGAGGATTTGTATTAATTTCTCTGTACTAGCTGCATTAAAGGAAGGTAAATGTAGCTGACAGATTTGCTTAGCTGGGGATTTGGTGTAAATGTGGTTCCCCTGTTGATTCTATCTTGATTGTGTGACCCCTTTGACAGATCTGGCTTAGATCTCTTGCCTCATTTGCTTTAACCCTAAGAACACCGCAGTAAACTATGATTTCAGTGATTTCACCCACTTGTGGGCAGAGACTATCATGAAAGTTCTTTTCAAAGTTCTTTTTTTTGTTTTTAAGACCTAAAATAAATAAAATGTGGACAGTTTTTCTCCATGAACATTTGTGTCTGATGATTTCGAAACACCAATAGTGTTTTTTGTTATTATTACATGTTTTTAAATTACAGTAACTTCGGTTCTACGTGACACAAACACAGCAACCAAAGCTCAGTATGACGTCTGATACTTCAAGCACCAACACAAACCTAGTGAACTTCCATGTAAGGAGCTGTTTTGCTGCAGAACAATCTGTTTAAATCCTGCCAGTGGGGCTATAGCCTCCAGATTAGTACCTTTAGTTAGGGAACATTACTTTAGACCAAATATCATTATTATTTTTTTGCTGCCTAATGTCCAACCATCCCACCTTTGGCCCCTCAGTCATTTTCAGATGCTCCTGATCCACTGCTGATTTTGTTCTGACGTTGGGCCTGGATGGGGTGGTTCATGTCTTTACGCTTTTCTTTTCTGCAGCTGAAAGCAAATTAAGTAAGAAAGTAAAATTTGGTGACTGCTGCTCTACTTCTAGAAGGATGCATGATTGTACCCTGCTTTTTCTCATCCATGCCCCCTGTTATTACACACAGTAGTCCACTATGTGGCTTAATGCCCCTGCAGTTTTCCTCACAGTCATTTCTTTAATAAATATAGTCATGGATTTGCTGTAGAATTTCACTTCTGAAAAATGCATTCACACTTGCCAGATAGAAGACTGGCTCAGTATTAAACAGTGACAGAATGGTTCAGGGAGAACAATTCCTCTCCAAGCATAACGTGGCATCAGTTCTGATGTTGTGTCTGTGTGTGTGTGTGTGTGTGTGTGTGTGTGTGTGTGTGTGTGTGTGTGTGTGTGTGTGTGTGTGTGTGTG